>CM048848.1:50019805-50329805 GCA_026545225.1 Cornus controversa
ACATCCTGCATCGAGGACCAGTCAATAATGGTCTTTACAACTTCTCGAATTCTCTTGCTCACCTTCAACCACAAGCTTTATCTAGTGTTCGTGTGTCTGCCAATATTTTGCACCGTCATCTCGGTCATGTTTCCCTTCCAGTTATTAATAAGGCTATTTTATTAGTTGTACAAAATAAAAATACTTCTCTCTGTTCTGCATGTCAGCTGGCTAAGAGCCATGCTCTGCCCTTTAAACATGTGCATGTTTCTGTTTTGCAACCATTGGAGTTAATATATTTAGATGATTAGGGTCAACTCCTGTTTTATCCACTTCTAGTGCACGTTATTACATAAGTTTTCTGGATGATGCTACTAAATTCTTATGCCTTTTTCCCTTGAAACTCAAATTTGATGCATATCACACCTTTATATGTTTTCAAGCTGCTGTAGAACGACAATTTGATACAAAAATTAAGGTTGTCCAATCCGATTGGGGAGGAGAATAACCTGTCCAATTACACATCAACAAGTTGGTGCCATTGAAAGGCGTCACTGACAAATTGTTAAAGTTGGTTTGGCATTACTTGCTCACTCCAATTTACCAAAAATATTTTGGGAAGATGCCTTCTTAACTACCATTTTTATTATCAATAGATTGCCAACTCCAATTTTACAGCATCGATCTCCATATGAAATGGTCCATCATCATAAACCAGATTATAATTTTTTACGTGCCTTTGGATATGCGTGCTGGCCCTATTTACATCCATATAATCGACATAAGATGGATTTTTGATCCAAAAATTACATATTTATTGGATATAGTGTTGGTCATCGAGGTTACAAGTGTTTAGATGTATCTACAGGAAAAATCTTTGTATCACGTCATGTTGTCTTTGACGAATCTCTTTATCCATATACAATCCCCGAGTCTATCGAGCCTACTCCAAAACCTGCTCCTACTGTCTTCCCACCAAATCTAAATCTATCACCCTTTAGCTCCTTTATTTTTGTAGGTACAAATGTTCAATTTGCTGCACCAAGCCCTTTGCATATGGCCTCGACATCAAGTCCTCAAACTAATCTTTATATTGCTTCGAGTTCTCCTGCCAGGGATACTACTCTACGTCAGCATGCAGACAGTCCAGCACCTCCTCCCTTACCTTCTCCACCTCATCAGCAACATCAGAATATACACTGCATGATTACAAGAAGCAAAAACAATATCCACAAGCCAAAAGTAGCATCTGACTTACATATTCGATATCCCATTCCAAATGCACTTATGACCACAAGACAAATAACCAACCTGCTATTCAACTGCAGATAAACATCACAATTGGCGGGAGACTATGAATAAAGAGTTCGATGTTTTGTTACCTAATGAAACCTGGACTTTGGTTCCTAAACCTCCTAATGCCAATCTTGTTGGATGTAAATGGGTGTACAAAATAAAAAGAAGAGCTAATGGTGGTATTAAACTATTTAAAGCACGCCTAGTCGTCAAAGGATTTCATCAACAAGAGGGTGTTGATTCTGGCGATACATTTAGTCCTGTGGTGAAACCTACCACTGTAAGGTTGGTTCTATCACTAGCAGTCTCTCGTGGTTGGCATCTTCAGCAAATTGATATCCAAAATGCTTTCTTACATGGCCTCTTGCAAGAAGATGTCTGTATGACTCAGCCTCCGGGATTCATTCATCCTTAATTTTTGCAACATGTTTGTAAGCTGTAAAAGTCACTCTACGATCTTCGTCAAGCACCATGAGCATGGTTTTCTTGCTTGACTGATCAGCGACAAGCCATTGGTTTTGTGGGAAGTCAGGCGGATCATTCATTCTATGTTTATCACCATGGCTCCACTCTTCTTTATTTTTTAATTTATGTCAATGACATAATTATAACTTGTGTTGATATACATGCCATTAACTGAGTGATAAGTTTGCTGCAGGACAACTTTGTAATAACAGCCATGGGTGAACTTAGTTTTTTTCTGGGCATTGAGGCCATCCGAAGTGATCATGGTCTGTATTTATCTCAGCGTCACTACATTCTTGATCTCCTTATACACAGTAAAATGGACAAAACAAAGCCTTGTGTTACTCCAATATCGACCTTACAACCCTTAACATAATCTGATGGCATACCTTTTTATGACCCTTATTTGTATCGAAGTGTAGTTGGAGGGCTGCAATATCTTTCTTTTACTCGACCTGAACTTGCTTTTGCAGTCCATAAAGTTAGCAAGTATATGCAAAATCTAATGGAGCCACATTGGGCAGTTGTTAAACGGATATTGCGTTATTTGAATAACACCATTTCTTATGTTTTACTGATATAATCCACTACCGATCTTAAGTTTCAAACATTCAGTGATGCAGATTGGGCATTCGATCGTGATGACAGAAGGTCAGTTGGTGCTTATTGTGTTTATTTAGGCAACAACCTAATTTCATGGGACTGCAAACAACAACAAACTGTTGCTCGGAATAGCACAGAAGCCGAATATAAGGCTCTTGCAAATGCTGCTGCAGAAATTCAGTGGATAAAGTCTTTGATAACTGATCTTCGTGTTCCAATTGTCCATTCTCCGATCCTCTGGTGTGACAACATAGGAGCTATTTATTTGACCAATAATCCTCTATTTCATGCTCGTACGAAACATATTGAAATTGACTTTCACTATGTTCGTGATCAAGTTCTTCGTGGCCAACTTCATGTTCGATTTGTTTCTACCAAGGACCAGTATGGAGATGCACTTACGAAGCCAGTGCCCTCTAGTAGATTTCTTCTTCTGCGTGACAATCTCAGGGTTCGTTCCTTACCCTTTCGACTGAGGGGGAGTGCAGAAAAACAGGTCAATGAGACCAATTCATCTGCAGAAGACTCCTCTATTTCAGGAGTTCAAAACATCTCAACAAACTCTACTTGTTTAGGAGTATAGATAACAACTTTTCAATTTTGAATACATACGTTGTATAGTCAACTAAGTAGGATAACAATTACAGTTCTATTTTATTCAAAGTCATTGTATAAGAAAAACAATAGAAATTCAAGCCTTCAGACATGAAATTTGAGAATACTATTAATTTTCATAAGAAATGAAAACCTCTATAAGAATTTATTTGAGGTCTTTTGATTGGATTTTTCATTAATGTAAAATACAAAAAAAATGGAGAAGTTTTATTTCATAATTCTAATGATAGATTAGGTTGAAGAAGAAAATAGATAATATTCACAAATTGTACGAATCATTTGAAGGGTAGACTCGTTATTTTATTTTATGAAAACATGAATGAGAACACAAGAGGTGTTTTGTGGAGTGCTAATAACACCACCATATATATATACACACTAGTTTAAAGAACGTGCGATGCACGTGGATAAAAAATAAATTAAAATTTTACATAAGTTAACTATTAAAAAATTTTGATTTCAAAAGCTAATAGCAAACAATGAGTAGAAAAAAAAAGTCAACTCACATGTAAGTTGAGACGAAACCGAATCGAATGGTTGTTGATGAGATCCGAGAGAAAGTTGAGACCTGTGTTGATGAGAGCTGAGAGGAAGATGAGAGCGGATAGAAAAAATGGAGAGCCGTAGACAAAAGGAAGAGTGATTTTACAGGAGTTTAGGGTTTTGCTTGGAAAAGGGTTTTGCATGGGTAATTATATTTTATTATATATATTTTTAATTTAGAAATAAAAAGAAAGAGTTTTGTTTGGGTAATTCTATTTTTTTTAATTTAAAAATAAAAAAAGAAATGGTTTTGCTTTTTTAAATTTAAAAATTAGAAATAAAAAGAAAGAGTTTTGCTTGGGTAATTCTATTTTTTTAATTTCAAAATAAAAAGGAAATAATTTTTTTTTTAATTTCGAAATAAAAAAAAAAAGAGTTTTTCTTAGATAATTCTATTTTCTAATTTAAAAATAAAAAAATAATGTGCTGAAACTAAATTTTTTATTTTTATTTTTAACAGTAGTATATATATATATATATAAAAATTTTGGGCGAGTCACGGGAAGGACAGTGCGTAGATGAGATTATTGAAGATCATTACTTTGCCACCTGTTTACTCCAGTCCATGGCCCACCTTGTTTGTCCGTCTTGATGCTGATGTGACCAAATTAAATTGGGTACCAAACAGCAGGTTTGCAGTTACTCACTTTTAGATCCTTGATCGACAGTTGAACTAAAGCCGCATCATCTCTGTACACTTATACCAAATGTCACATCTACCCTTTTTTTCTACCCTTTTTTTCTTTTCATTGCTGCCTAAATTCCCAAGCATTGGTCCACCAAATGAATCCTCTTTTTTCACTCTATTTCTTTACAAATCATTACCATTTTTAATGATTTCATATCCCTTGTTAATCTGATTTCCTTCTCTTTCTCCTACATTCTATCTAAATACAGGACATCTTTATCTTCTTACTAATTCGTCAATAATTTTTTTTTATATGTTCATACCATTAAGTTTATTTGCTCTTTAAAAAAAAAAAGTTTATGACTTTTTTGCCTGGGTAAAAAAAAGACTTCTTTTATTTATTTATATTTTTTCTTCTTAGAGTATCACATAATTAACCACCGGACATATAGAGTTCCTCCCTCTCACATGCACCGGGTAATGGTAAGTGTATATGGTGAGACCTACCACATGCATCCAATGAATGTAAAAGTTTCTGCCTATGAATTCTGCATAACAATTCTATCTGAGTAGCATTACCTAATTTCAAAAGATCATGGATGGGTTGGAGGGTAATAATACTTTCTCACATTCCAGATATAGAGGGTCAGTGATTTAGTTCTCTTTAAGAGTAAAATAGAAAAACTTTCAAAATAATTAGTTTTGAAACCCCCTTGTACACAAACAAAACATTTCATGTCAAGATCATCTTCTTAGCTATCTTTTATATCATTTTTCTTTGAAATTTTCAAATAAAAACATGCATTAAATGCAAATTCCTAAAAGTTAGATTTCTCAAAAGGAACATTATTTTGAGAGACGTGGAGTATTAGATAACAGGGAAATGATATTGGGCTCCACCAATATACTTAGGCACTCTAATTTATTTTTTCTTTAAAATAAAATTACAAAAGAGTCCATAAATCATAGAATAATTTATTCTTATATTTTTAATGTCATAATTGCCCTTCTCTAATATTTAACATATTAGTAGTTAGATAATATAGGAAACTTACATTTACACATTTGTATGTATGTGATTAGGATAAAAAGTATTTGAGTTGAAAACAAATTTTATATCAATAAATAATATCTTTATCATTATACGAAAAACATTAAATTGAAAGCTAACCAATCTCTACAATAAACAGTTTTTTTTTCTCGGATGTTGAAAGTATGTTTAATTGAATTGAAAATTAAAAGAAAACTTAGTTTTATTTTACTAAAAATTATGTCGTATAGTTCAATAAGCAAGCAAATCAAGGAAAGCTTACTTGATTTGAAAAGGAAACTATTAAAAATTATATTATTATGTGATTAAATTAACTACTTTAAGTAGTTCACAATATAGTGTACATATATTTACAAAACAAACAAAAATTCCTTTTACAAAAATTTGTCTTCCCTCATAGAGCAGTGATTATGTTATTCACGGGTTGAAAACTTTAGCATTGGGGCATTTTGACAAAGAATTGCTTTATCATTGTTATCACGAAGAAATAATGGTTTCCAATGTTTGTGATGTTTGATTTATAATATTTCTCTTTTATTATTTTGCAAAAAAAAAGAAAAAAGAAAACTATAGTCTAACTAAAAGGATGCATTAAAACTAAAGAACGTAGGAGAAGACCTATCAATTAGAATTTAAAAATCATGACTTTAATAGGGGAGGACAAATATGGTATTAAAAATATAAGAACCAAATGTATTGTGATTTAGGGATTCCTTTGTAATTCCATTCTAAACAAAAAAAAGTACGGAGCGTCTAAGGAGACTAGTGGAGCGCAAATATCAGCACCCAAATAATATAATTAAGATATTGGTGGTAAAAAATTATTTCATAGGGTAATAGGTGGCAATACCCTCTCCGGTGCAAAAGATGATGTTGAGAATTTTAAATCGAGGATTCAACCTCAACACCCTACACATTAACACATTTATATCGAGGATGCAAAACTCGTGCAATATATGAAATCGAGATGTAACATTATAATACTATTAAATCGAGAATACAACATATTTACATCATAAACAGTACTATTGGGCCGAGGGGTCTAGCTAAAGAGGTCAGCCAAACACCCCTAGACCCTAGATTGTTTAAAGTGGATCCTTGGTGGTTGTATCCTCAATATTTTTTTTTTCAACAGCAAGAATAATTTTATTGAGAATAATCAACTAACATTACACATACATTTAGCAACCAGCACATCCAGAAATCAGCCTCCCATAATCTCTCACATTTCTCCACCATTGCTTCACTAGCTAAACTATGAGCAACCTCATTCACTTCTTTAATTGAATTAACTAAAATGTAACAAAAGTGTATTGGAGTGGATCCTGATATGTATTTTTGATTTTAAAGTGCCATAAAAAATTTATATAGAATAGTTAAATTATAAAGTAAAGTCTACTTGATTTGGTTTTTTAAGAATAATATTTTATTATCTAAAAATTCACAATTATTATATAAAAAGAGAGTTTAGAAACTGATTTTTAAAATATATAGTTTTTAATTCTCTGAAAATATATTGTTTACTATTTTAAAAATTAAAAAAAAAAAAAATCTAAACATTAGTAGTCTTTATAATCTAAACTCTTGATCTCTTGTTGGGACCTATGGATTATGGTCAGACATGGACCGACTAAGGGTCCAGTGGAGACAGATGCCCTTGTTATTTATATTATCATGTATGATTTTTGTTAAAAATTTAAAATTGTTCTCACTCAAATTTTGAAATACTCCATTCATCCTTTATATTATTGTCCCAGTAATTTTTTTGGATCCAAAACATAGAAAAGTAATCATCTCTCTTGTTTTTATAAACACAATAAACAAAAATATTATCAATTAAAATTATATTTTTATATTTATTATTTTATTTAAAAATAAATTATTTTCAATTTTTCTTTTTATTTCTCCAATGGCGCCCCCTCATTGGCTTTGTCACTGATGATGGTTAAGGATTATCTAATAATTTATCTATATTATTAGAAAATACTTAGGCAGAGTTGTTAGACATAATAGTTAGGCAGAAATTTTTACATTCATTGAATGTATGTGGTCTAGATACATGTGACCACATTCATCCAACGGATGTAAAAGTTTCTGCCTAACAATTCTGCCTAAGTAGCATTACTCTATATTTAATATTATGTTCCTTAATTACTATTTTGGTTTTATCCTAAATCACCTAGAATTTTTTATACCCTTTCCTAAACCATCTAGGACTAGAATTTATTATCTCATAAGTTTACTTAGCCTCAAAAATTATGTGATTATAAATAGACCTTTATTATCTCCTAAGTTTACTTAGCCTCAAAAATTATGTGATTATAAATAGACCTTTATGTATTGTTCACAAAATCAATTTAATACACAATTCTCTTTCTTTATTTCTAACAATACTAAACAAAAATTATTGGTTGCAATTAATTTCATGATTTCAAGTCCTAATTTATACTAGAAAGAAATCAATAGGGGTGTTCAAAAAAATTCATCAATCCAAACAGAACCGATCTGATCCGTATGAGTTGGATTATTTTTTAAGCCCAATGTTCGGTTATGGATTTATAAAGTACAAATCCGTTGGTAACGGTTCGATTTACAGATTGGTGTATGAAAAATTCGATCCGAACCGTGAGTTATATAATATTTACAAATATATTTTATATTATATATACACACACTATTTGAATATATATTATTTACAAATATAATATTTATTACTTTTTTATTGTTACATTAAATCATTGTGTTTCTCGGTAATGACTAGTGTAGAAGGATCTCTAATATATCAATGTCTATTTTTCTTTTATATATACAAGTAAATGACAACATCGAAATTGTTGTACTAATTGCAATGCTTACTAGTAAAGTTTGGTTGCTCAATTTCAATTTTTGTGTCCATACAATGTAGTGTCTATTTAGAAAAAATTATGAAATTATAGTTAAATTGTCAAAATTATTAAGAAAAGCTCAATCCGATCCAAACCAATTTATTTCCTTATAAGTCTGTTTAGATTAATATTGGTTACGGTTTGGTTCGAATTAAAATTTAATTAATTTATAGACTACAAATCGAATTAGATTAGTGCCTAATTCTGTTTTATCTAACCATGGTGACTCTTAGAAATGAATGATGTTGTGAGTTAAATTACATAATTTTTTTAAATGAATATCATTTTAGACTGTCACTTTTTCTTGTATGACATAAAATTTATGTCTTTCACACCTTCACGTCGGATCTTGCTTTTGCACTCTCGTGTGAGTTGTACCATGAGGGCCATGATCGTTCCTTTGGGTAGTGGATATATGATAAGTAGTGCCTTCTATGAGAAGCATCGCATTGAAATAACAAGGCAAGGATTTGACCTGTGACCACTTTTTACTTTCTTTTCTTTCATCCCATTTACCCTTTATACTGACTGGCTTATAGCTCTCATGTGATTGAAACCCGTGACCTACCAAGGTGGCACCGTATATAGCTATTTAATATATGGGTCCAAACATATTTTTCTTTTATTATCTGTTTCGAATTATTTGGATGCTGCTGACCAAGGAATACGGATCCCGGGGCGGGGCGGGGCGGGGCGGGTTTGGTTGTAAATTCGAAGGTGTTTAGGGGTTCAAATTACAATGCCAAGGAATCAAAGTTAATACAGATTAATTAAGGTATTGAAGACTTTGCTCCGACTAATTTTTGAATTAGAAAAGATGTTTTTTCACTCGAGACTAAATAAATTGTAAAGTATAACCGTGAAGGCATGGTCTCAAAGATTATTTGTATTCGAACGAAGTCAAATTTCAAACTTATACTTCATGAGACACCAAAACAAAGTGATAGTTAATTCTTACCACTTTTCTAATACCTTTTCCTTAAAATGGAATAACTTTGTAAAATATTTACACTAACATGGACTTTCACTATTCTCACAATTTAACTCTACCAAACACACAACCCCTCTCTCTCTCTACCCTACCGATTAAACCATTCAACAACCACAGTTATCATAACTTATGCAACTTTTTGAAACATTTGAACATGGTGCACACATTTTTGAATGCCTTGGCAATGTAAGTTGGGGTTTTCATCTTACATAAATTGTCCAAATTTGTCAATGTTTTTTGGATGCTGCTTAGTGCTTACATGCAAAAATAAGTTGGGGTTTCACTAGTTTCTATTCTTGTGCGAATAATGTGATCAATGAAAAAAGAAAAAGGGATAATTTCAGGGAATTAGAATGAGTATTATCCAAAATGGATTTTTATTATAAAAAACTTTGTTTCCTTGTAATGATTTTAAGTAAAATACTCAACAAAATTAATTCTGAATGAACAATGATTTGGAGACCGATCGAACTAGTCTGATTTTATTTTTATGTGAGTGGAGTGGTAGGACCCATCAGATAATGCCATAGTGATGTCGTGTGGTGAGACATACCACTACAAATATAAAATTATTTTCGCCCTAGTCCGATTCGAATATCTCTATCATTACTCATTCTTTTGAAATGTTTACAGACAAGTATTATTCTATTTCAAAATTCCATTTCGTTCAAACTTCTCAACTTTCACTCTATGAGTCCATGTCAAAGTAAGTTTAAGTCGAAATGCTACTTCTATATAATTTATCCTTTTATTATCAACATAAACCCAAAATTAAATGCTCCGGCCCATTATGTTGGTATGATTTTTAGTTGGATGATATCTCTAATGTGGACGTGTAACATCTCTAGAAAAACATTATAATTATTGTATTGAAGTATTTATAATGAAAGTCCACCACATAATTGAAGGTATTTTGACAGAAAGCAAGAACCAAACTTCTAACTCACTCCTTCGCAAATACTTATCTAAATTTACATTAAAATAATAAAAAATGATATATCTTCCGAATTTAATTATTTTAAAATGAATTTATGTGAGTGAGGTGTGACATAATCATGATGTCATCATGTTGATGATGTCATTTCTTACTAACAAAAAATTCACTCAAAAAGTGCCGAATTCGGCGTATGTATCATTATTATTAAAACAATATGGTGCAACATTGTATTATAGTGAAATGATTAGAAAACTCGGAGAAATATCACAAATTTTGGACCTATTTCTTAAATTGATGTTTGTAGACTAATGTTTTTTATCCTTTTGATGCAGTCGATAAATCTAAGTGTGGGTCCCGTCTATTGCATCGATGGAATAAAAACACCTTCGGCTACCACATTGGTTGGAAAAATCGGAATAAAAATCATTTTCCTTTTGAGTAAATACCACAAAATATGGTGGACTTATAGGGCTCAGTATTAAAACATTTCACGGGCTTGAGCCCAGCCTTTTCCAGACCGGTGGCCGATTGGACTTACAACTTTGCTCATGAAGAAAGTACCTATACGAATTCTCTCTTTCATTCTACATATTTTCTTTTCTCATAGTCCAATACAATAAAAAAAAAAAAAGAGAGAAAAAATAAAGTTTTTCTCTCTTTCATACTTCATGTTTTCTTTTCTAATACAATCAAAAAAGAAAGAGGAGAGAGAGAGAGAGAGAGAGGCCACTGCACCAAATTAAAAGTTTCTTCATATCTATTTGATGAAAAAAAAAAGAAGGAAGAAGGTAAAGATGGGTGTCTTTCATAGTGTACCTTTAGACAAACATGTGACACATTTATTTGTAGCTAAGCCCTAAGTGCTACACTCCAATCTAAGAGGTGCTTTTATGTGACTCGGTCCCGGAACCATTGGTCCCGGCCCAATCACATATTGACACACAAGCAAATTTTGCTTACATGTCAATATGTGATTGATCGGGATCATCTAATAATTTTTCCATGTCTTGGACAAAAATTTCTATATATTGATTAAATTTACTTCCTTCTTCATTTGTGGGCCACAGCAAACTTCCTTGCATGGATTACCATAGCCTGTGCCAGGTCCAAAGTATCTCCACAATAGGCCCAAATCATGACCCAAGTCCACCAGCTAGTTATGAGGCCTGCAATTG
The DNA here is from genome assembly GCA_026545225.1 of Cornus controversa. Lineage (NCBI taxonomy): Eukaryota > Viridiplantae > Streptophyta > Magnoliopsida > Cornales > Cornaceae > Cornus > Cornus controversa. Next base: position 50,030,974 of record CM048848.1, read on the forward strand.
TGTTAATTGATTAGCTTCATTTTCCCATCAAGAGCAAGCTAAATTTTGTAGTGCCTATTCTATCCTTTCCTCCCAAATCCATCTACTTCTAACCAAAACATTACTCAAGATGTTAAGCTCTCCCTCCTATTCCTCTCATATCTCTTTTATCATTTTCAAAATAAATATCAATTAAACTCTTTTTCCTTTTTAGTGACTAGAGGGGTGTCTCCATCCTCTGAGTGAGATTGATTCCCTCCAAACACATGATAGAACCAAATGCCAACATACCAATTTTAATCTAGAAAAAATTCTTATGAAGCCGGTGATAGAGGTTTTTATTAGCGTTGGTAAGCAGCTCCACCTAACACCTTAAGGAAGCACTCGGTCCATTACAAGTGATATCAAAGTAAGTTTAGTCCTTAATCTGATGTCACATTAAGCACTCATCCAATGACCTAGGTCCGTGGAGGAGCATAACAAGGACGTCGCGAGTTTTTACATCGACAACTCCACCTAAGAGTTTAAGCACAACTGGTCTCAAGAAAAAAGAAAATCGAACTCAAGACCTAGCAACTCCACCTAATAACTTAAGCACAACTGACCTAAAGGAAAGATGACCAAACTCAAGACCTCCACCTTGTGTAGTTGTTAACTAACTCTTCCACTTCTCCAAGCCAAACACAGTCTATAAAATTGAATTTGGCAAAAAAAAAAAAACAGGAAATAAAAGAAGCCCTTTTGTTGGGTGGCCATAAATTTGAGTATGGTTTCCAGCTGGGGAACATTTCAAGTAGTTTATAGTAGTATACTATTATCTTATTTGGTGAGAACTAACATGGAATAAATGGGTAGGTGTTTTCAGAAAGTGATTTTTTTATTCTTTGTTTGGCTCTCTTATGCTTCATGGTTCCTTTGTTACAAAACAAACAATAGCCTCTGTGAAGACCCTCCACTAACTATTATAAACACCATTAAAATCTGAGAGGAACAAATCATTGGATTAAAGAAACATTTCTAGATTCTTCCCCTGATTTTTGTTAGAGTTGTTTAAAAATTTTGTATTCCTCTCATTTTGTTTATACCTACCCAAAATCATTTACTTGCTCTACCAAAACGTGATGTATGTGTTTAGTCTTTGCTCAACCCAAAAGGGTGTGAGGCCCACCTTCCATTATTATTATTATTATTATTATTAATCAAATAAAAAAAAATTGAGAGGACGAAATTCTTTAGTTGTTTTAGCATTTTAAAATATATATATATATATATATAATCATAAAAAATAAAAGTATCTTCATATTGTAGGAATATGTTATTAAAAAATAACAATATGTTTATATTTTTAGAGCAAAGGATTACATAAATGCAGATATTTGATAAATAATAATGTTATGGAATAACACAAATAATTTCAAATCAAAGCACGTAATCGCTTGTTGAAGATGGTTGAAATCTCTTATAGGTATAATATTTTGGGACTAAATCAGATTCAAGAGTCTGTATATCCATAGAGTGACATCCTCGATGTGTATATTTATAAAGTGACATCCTCTATAAACAAATGTATTCATATTCGGCCAATCATTTATCCAAAATAAAATATAATTTTTACTAAATTAACTTAAACTTCTAAGGTAAAATGAAACTCTAACTTTCTATTCACCAACTACATGACTTGTCATTTGTGTCATAATATAGTGAACTAATAAATTTAAAGACTAGTTTTATAAAATTTTATAAAATATACATACTTGGAAACACATTCTAACATCGATATGTTTCTTTTATTTATAATTCTAAAAATGATAAAATATTAAAAAAAATTACTCCAAGCAAGTCCATAATTTGTACAACCCTCACTTGCACATATATTAAATGACCATGATTGAATGGAGAAATTAAACTTTGGAGCCTTAGATTCAAGGAGGTTTGCCCTAATTTCTTAATGATTTAATTTTGACATTATTTTTGTACGAAGTAAACACTAGTCAAACTTATGGTATTTCAAAAATTAGTTACGAGGTTGCCCCAAAGAAAAAAAAAAAAAAACACTTGTCAACCTTAACTTTTATTATTGTACCGAACAATTTATTGAAATTTGAAAGTCTATTTGGTGAATCAAAATTTTCTTCAAATGGTTGGTGGGATGAGAAAGACAAACATGCCTTGACCTAAGTTGGGTCACTTTACGGCCCAACTACTTCCACACGGAGCAATGCTTAATGTGCAATCAATCAAAACATAAAATAAAATCAAAAGTTTCTAATCATTGTTTTGTAAAGTGGTTGGGTGAGCCTCCAAACTTTTATTAATTACTCTACTTTTGTATGTTGTTGACAAAACAACTTTCTTATGCTTTTCTATCATCATGCCCTTTCAAAAAATTTAGCAATCATTCACGAAGACTATGGACTTGAACGTGCCATTAATGTATGGACACAATATTACAATTTTGTAAATTTTTATCACCAATGCTCTCTCTGTTATTTGTGTCGTATACTACATATACTCTTTTATCAAATATATCATGTTAGAATACTTTTTGACTATAAAATGATCATATTGTCCTTTGATTTTTGATATAAACTATTTGAATACTAAATTTACATATTTAATTCTATCTAATGGACCAAAATACCTCTTTGAATATACCAATATATATACTATAATATATGTAATACATATATAATTATTTATTTTCATAAATCATAATATTAACATAAAATAAAAAATAAATTAAATTTCTCTTTCTTTTTCTCTATTTATCATCTATATATATACACTGTAATATATATAAACTAATATATATAATTATTTATTTTCATAATTAATAACATTAACATAAAATAAAAAAGTAATTAAATTTCTCTTTCTTTTTCTCTATTCATCATATATATATATATACACACACACACACACACACACACACACACTATAATATATATAATTATTTATATTCATAAATAATAATATTAACATAAAATAAAAAATTAGTTGTCAATGCATATTATCATGAAGGGTATTGTGGTCATTTTTCTATTATGATATTTTTATATTAAAACACATTTAAATAATCAGAGGCAATCAAGACATTTCACATATTAAAAAAATTAAAAAGCTGACAAGGTGTGTTAGTGACGAAAATTCTCAAAGTTGTAGTCACGTGTCAATACATCTAACCTCAGTAGATGTCAGTGATATTTATTCAAAATTTTTAAACTACCTTTGCCTTTAATCATAAGAAAATTGGACATTTTTTTTTTATTTAAGCTTTTCATAAGAAAGGTAGTTGAACCATTTCTTTACTTCATACCTTGAATTTTGCAAAGGAAAATAAATATTTGTACTCTACTTTTATGCACTTGGACACACCATTTTTATTAAGATTAATGCTACAAATAATTTTTGTTGGACTATAATAAACAATGTCTAACACAAGGGGAGATAAATTCTCTCGGGTCAAAATTTTCTTCTGAACTCCATTTTATGCTATTAAGAGCTCTTTGTTATTAATTGATTATAATAGTCTCTCTTCTATAAGAGCAATGCTTACTTAGCCAGCTGGCTATTAATATGGTCAGCAATTGTGTTGGTATGGAACTGACCAAAGGTGGATAGCCATTGTGTACCCAAACAAAAAAATAAAGCTGTTTGTTTTAAAATAAATTATAAAAATATTAATCAAAATAATAAAAATGTGACTCGACTGGTCACATATTGTAATTAGCTCAATTGATGACGTGACTAGTCACAATTTAAGCATAGCCAAGCTGGTGTAATTATACTGTATCGACTGCTTTAAAATATTTATCTCGACGATTAACACATCACTTGATAATAACAACTTATTTATATTATTTCCCTTTTTCTCTCATAAAAAGAAAGTGAAACAATTGTTCTTAGAAAAACTATCACACTCCACAAATATTTTTAAAAAAAAATCTCTTTCACTTCATATTTGAGTGATAATTGTGTTATTTTCTTTAATTATAAAAAATAAATAAAGTGCAAAAGTACAAAAATGAAGCGCAAATAACACGCCGGTTTTCTAAAATGTTATTTTTTTACTAGTTGTAAAATAAAAAACATTTCGTTTCCTTACGTCAATATCTCTTGTTATTTGTCAAATAAAACGGGAATAAAAAATTATTTGGTCATCAATTAGCTTTCAATTGGAACTACCTCTTCCTTCATCAATGTACACATCAATGACATTAACATCTCACTAAGAAAACTGCCATAATTGACAAAAGCCCAATATTCATACAATTTACATTTTTGTTGTTATGCTGACTTTGTTTGGATGGATGGATTTGGAAAGAAAAGAAAATAAAAAAAAATAGGGAGGGGTAGTGTTTTTGTTTGTGTTTGGATAACTATTACGAAAAAAAATAAAAATAAAAATAAAAAAAAGATTTGGAAGGATCGACTATCCTTCCAAAACTGAGAAGATTTGGAGAGAAATGATAGGAAGTTAAGTAATACTTTCATAATTTTGAAATTGATCTCAACGTTTTAAAAACGAGTTCTCTTCTCTCTTCTCCAATGCCCGTGCTCCTTTTTAGACTGAAAAAAAAAGAAAAAAAAAAACTCATATATGAAATTCAGGATTTTTAATTTGTTATGTTGAATGCGATTCTCATCAGTCCAATTGTGTAACATCACAAAGTCTTACATGTGACTTGAAGGAAGGTTCTGAGCATGTGAATTACCTCCTAAACTAAAACTTAAGTTATTAGAGATAGAGACGGCAACTTTTATTATTTATTATTTGTGACCCATTTTTAGTCCTGTGATGTTTAAATTGTTAGAGAAAGTAGTAGTTGTTATTTATGCATGTGAATATATGATATAGAAAGAGAATTGTGAAATTTATAAGGATAAGATATAAAAAGAGAGATCCAATTTTTATGTAAATGTGATATAAAAAAATAATTGTGAAATTTGTAAATATGACAATTAACGTTCAGAGTTGATTATATTTTGATTTTTTTTAGTCTAACTAATTACCAGCACTCTTTATTAAAAATAGATGGTCATAAAGTTTTGTATTACCCTAAAGTGGTGTTAGATCCTACTGTTTTATTGTGATTGTTTTGTGCAGGTTAAAATTAAAGATGGATCTGTTGATGTCATGATTGAACTTATAATATCAAATTGTGTCAATGTAGGAGCCATGAATATTGGAATATATCCTTTATTACAAGTGAATAAAATTAGTGCGAATGACTCTAACATTTTCTCAGGTTTATGTTTATTACTCACGGAAAATAGTTGTGTCAAAAATAGTAATTAATTTCTCCCAAGTTTGATTAAACATGTCCTGACACCCCCTTCTATTAGTTGACCGTCATGGATGTTAACAGTCAACAAATTTGAAAAACAAAAAGTCAAAACTACCCTTGCCTGTACTCTCTCTCTCTTTCCTCCCGACTCTCTCTCTCTCTCTCTTCTCTCCTTCTATTCACCCAAGCACCATCTCACCCCATCACAACCATTACTAACCAAAGAAGACCCACTGCTAACAAGCACCACCAACAATCTATATATTTGAATGAAAATCTCCCTCAACTATGGCCCAGATCAATAGTTCCCAATTTCATAATTTTAGGGTTTCATACACTAAATCCCAAATAGAGGTTGCAGAAGTGATTTTTTGGTATTGATTGATAGGATAAAGATCAATAGGGAGTGTTGTAACCCCCACATGAGAAGGCAATGCGTGAGGCGTGTGAGACTAGACCCGACGAGGTTTTGGAGTCCGTGAAGTTTGACATTTTGATGATGGCTTGGCTGTGGTGACTCTTGTGAGCGGGTGCGAGAGACACTAGGTGAGCTACCACACTAGTAGGCTACAGAGTGCTTAATCCCACATCGCCTAGGTGTGGTGAAAGGGATGTGCTTATATGTAATGTGTTCCTTTCAAATGGTATGAGACTTTTTGGGGTAAAACTCAAGAACAAAATCGTGCGAGCTAGGCTCAAAGCGAACAATACTATACCATATGGTGGAGCGGGTTGTTACAAATGGTATCAGAGTTGGAACCCCACCAGAAGTGTGTCGACGGGGACATTGGGTCTCTTAGGGGGGTGGATTATGGTGACCTTGTGGGCGGGTGTGATGTGGGTAGGTGCGAGAGACACTGGGCGAGCTACCACATTCACAGGCTACAGGGTATTCAATCCCACATCGCTTGGATGTGGTGAAGGGGATGCGCTTATATGTAGTGTGTTCTCTCCAAATGGTATGAGATATTTTGGGGTAAAAATTCAAGAACAAAACCGTGCGGACTGGGCCCAAAGTAAACAATATCATACCATGTGGTAGAGTAGGTCGTTATATCGGTAATGGAGTTAGTGGTTATTGGTGATGGATTTTGTTTGGACACTGAGTCTCCATGGTCTCCACTGTCAAATCTAAACTCCACCATGATAGACCAACGAAGCACCACTGTCTCCACCGGAGCTTCACTCAACCACTTACCAAGATTTTCCACTGCCGCCGAAGCTCATCGCCATTTGGGTCATCTTCACTACCACTGTATCATCCACGAAAAAGACCCAGCAAAACCATTTCATCTGCTACTGTATCACGTCACCGCCAAGACCTAACTCCAACAGACATCACCACATGCCACAGTGAAGCACAGACTCGCTGAAACTCCATCGCCGTTTGGGTCATCTTCATTACCACTATATCATCCACGAAAAAGACCCAGCAAAACCATTTCATCTGCCATTGTATCACGTCACCGCCAAGACTTAACTCCAACAGACATCACCACATGCCACAGTGAAGCACAAACTCGTTTTCACCACCAGCTCTTCTTAGTCGAGACCCATGGCTATTGTCAACACCACCGGGCAACCTTGAGAGAAAGAAGGTGAGAGGGAGAGAGTTTTGGAGAAGTGGGTTTGAGTTGACGAGAGAATAGGAAAAAGAGATAAATATGAGAGATAAGAGAGAAGAGTAAGAAGAGAGAGAGAAGATGAGAGGGAAAGAGATAAGGTTGTTAGAGAGAGAAATCGAGAAGAGGAAGAGAGACGAAGAAAGAGAAAGAAGGCAACTGAGAGGAGAGAAATAGTTAGAGAGAGAGAGAGAGAGAGAGAGAGCCCTTGGTTTCATTAGAAAATGGTTAAATATAGGGGTATAATGGCAATAGCACTTACACCGTAAAAAATAAACGACTGTTATATTTGACAGGAGGTGTCAGAGCAAATTTTTACACAACTATTCTCCGTAATCAATAAACATAAATCTGGGGGAGTGTTAGAACAATTTTCTTATAAAATTAAGAACTATACTATTTAGGTAAAATTGTCAGACCTATACTTTTACATCCATTGGATGTATCTGGTAGGTTCCACCACATGCATTATATGAATGAGAAAATGTTGGTTTGGCAATTCTACCTATCAATTCTTAAAATTAAATATTCAAAGTTCTGTCAATGGGTGGTTTAAACTGGACATGGTCCTTAAATTTATCGGTGATAAGAACAAGAACGTGTTCTAAGAATGTACATGATTGTAAGTGTTATATTTTGTAATATAAATTCAAAGGGTATAATAGTAAATTGATTAAAATAAAATTTTTTCTTTTTTTTTTCCTTTTAGACTTCTATATATATATATATATATATATATATATATATAAACAAGTGGACTAAATGACTAGCACACATACTCACCGAGAAAACGTAGACTAACACATAGAAGACGTGAAATTGAATTGGGTAGTCGGGAGACTTCGCTTGTCAGAGTATCTTTCCTTTAAAACATACTATAAACCATAAATGTGTTATTTTTTGGTATCATACCAAAATTCATAGTTCACTACAATTGGATCAAAGCTCGCATATAATATAGGTTCAAATTTCAGACAACTAACTTTCGCAAAATAATCACACCACGCATACCTATTTATCTCTGAGAGGATTTGAACCTCACTTTTAATTTGAAAGGTAAAAAGATACCGCTGAAGTATCGTCTTTGTTAGTTAAATTATTTTATTTTCTTTTAAAGTGATGCAACTAAGATAATTATTAGTGTCATTACACATAGAAAAACATTTGACATAGGTGCAAAAATTGGTTTAAAAAAATTAAAAATTTGAAATTAAAAGAAGATAAGGAGAGGGGTTCAAGCCTTGACGTGAACAATGTGTGTGAGATAAAATAAAAATAAAAAATCCTAAAGCCAAACAGGCCCTAAATAAATCACCTAAAGGCTAAAACCCTTAAATGGCATAACAGGGGTCAAATCAAGTTACCTCAAATCTAGTGGGTCAATGTGTAAATATATTTTAAATTGTCTAGAAAATGACACCTGGGAAAAACGAAGCGAAGGACGTGGAGAAATTAACTCTATGATTGTTCCCCGCGAAGTCATAAAGCCAGACACTGTTCTAATCAACACATTTGAAACGGGGGGCGGGACTCTCTCTCTCTCTATCTGTCTCTTCTTCATTCACTTTCTCTCTCTACAACTAACAACGAACTGGTAGAGAGAGAGAGACGGAGGGAAGCCGCTACGCTTCCTTTGTTTCAGTGCCGGAACTCCCTCCATCTCTCTCCTCAGGTCTCTCTCTGTTGCACACTATTTTGTTCATATTATTCTGATATGTATGAATGTATATATGTATAAGAACAAATATGCATCTATGTGTTTTTGTGACATCCACGCAAACACATCAATCATACATTTCACATCTTTAAAGTTTCACACTTACTGTTCTTTTTTTTCAATTTAATTTGTTGCTCTTATTATAAGATTTGTCTGAAATTGTAGTTTTCCTTATAGCCACTGGCGGAGCCAGTATTTTCTTTTTTTTACTATTATATACATATTTTATGTAAATTTCAAAAATGGCCCCCCCAAATTTTATTTTACTCGTGATAAATTAGTAATAGTAAAGATTCAAAAGAAGTTCTTTGAATTTGAATTAGTAATGGTAAAAATACAGTAATAAAACATGTATATATAAATATTTGAATTTTTTTTATATTTCAATAATTCATAATATTTCTGCCCTAGATCAAAATATAGTAAAAGTGGTACTCAAATGGAAGTTCTCAAAATTCTCTATTCAATAGATTTCATTTCATTAAAATTTTTTATGTATAGTGAGAGTTATGAGACATGAAGTGAGATGAAGGAAGAAAAATATATATATACATTTACTTGTGTGTTATACGTTGAGAAATAGTAAAAAATGGGGTGTATTGTGTAATTATTTTCTTAAATTTGTTTTATATATTATTTTTAAACTTGAAAATTGATAACTAATTGGCAAAAGTTGAGCCTGAGTATTTCGAAGTCGTCTTTTTAATAAAAATAGTTTTCGGAACAAATTGTAAGTGCATAGAGCCTAGTTATTTAAATCTTGAGAAAAATGAATTTCTTTTATTTGAAGGAAAAAAATAATTTAACCAAGTTTCAGGGGCATTGACAATTGAGTTTCGTCTTTTAATTTAATTCTTTTTATCACACCAGGTTTGAAAATCTAGAGCATGATAACGTGGTATTAACGTGGTATACCTTTTAATTTCTGAAGAAAAAAAAAACTTCCAGGGTTAACAATAACTCATTCTCTCTATTCGTGATTTCACTCCAGTGGCCTCTTCATGACTGCAATACAGCTTCCTCTCTGAAGCAAATCAACTAATTTTGTTTCTCTATCATCAACTCACTGCAAGCTTGATTATTCGTTTATTTTGCAGTAAAATACATTTATTTTTCATAGAATATGAAAATCTTAAATGGCTAGATGTAAATCTTTCTTTGCATTTAATTTTTTTTTAAGTTTTCATACTTTAACTCTTTAAGGATTCTATTTCTAATTTTCTTTCAATAACATTAAATTACGTTGTCCTGTTCCATTATATTAGTTTTCCGTTTCCTTGTTGATAATCATTATATCTAAAAAAGAAACAAAATTGACTAAATTTATTTTTTTAGGTAAATTGAAAGTCAACACAAACATTTTTTGTTGTGCAAATTTGTTAAACCTGTCAAATGATTTGGACACAATAGATTAAGAATATTATATTACTCAATAAAAAAATAGTTATTTTGATGTCTTTTTTCGTTTTTTTGTTAATCTTTTATGTGAAAAATTTATATTTGTCATTGTTTTTTTTCTCCACCAAAATAGTAAAATACACTGCGCCCCCTCAACTTGAATCCAGCCAGGCTCCGCCCCTGCTTATAGCGTAACCTGTCAATCGTGGGTAACTTTCCACACATTCTTCGCAACAACAAGCAATTAGTGCCACGATTTACATTTTCTTCTCAATGCTTTGTGTGTGTGTATATATATTTGGGTTTTTTTTATATAATCATCTATTCTTGTATCTTTGTTGTTGCCAAATTAATTTTCTAGTTACACTACCTACGGCTTGCACATAGATTGTTGTTGTTGACATGTGCCATCATTCTCTGGTTTTTGTATTTTGATAAACACCCATTACTGCTCTTTTGTTTTATTATAAAATATATATTACTTCTCAGCCCATTTTGATTCATTTATTGACTTTTTTTTTTTTTTTTTCTTACTTGACGGCGACTCTCAACAAGCCTTTCTTAACCTTTATTTTTGTCTTGAGATGTGTCTTGCTTCATTTATTTATTCTCTGAAAGCAGAGTACTTTCATTTATTTTCATAAGAAAACATTTTACATTTTTAGCTCTTTTAGACAAAGAAGGATCTCTTTTTTCTTGAAATTCAATTGTACCCTTTTTCTTATTGGTTTAGTTTGGGTGGGTAGTCATGTTGTCTTTTTAGAAATAAGGCTGTGACTAGTATCTTTTGTGAATTGTATTTTAGCTTGAGTTTCACATAATACATACATATATATATATACATACATATATATATATGTATGTATATATATATATATGTATGTATGTATTCCATCTGCAGGATATCTTCAAAGGTGATATATTTTCCATCTGCAGGATATTTGCAGGCTGACTGTTGTACTTGAAAGCTACCCAGGATGTGTTTATGCTCTATCCTCTTACCTTCAAGGTAACTATTTTGATTGAATTTCCAAGTTTGGCTGATAATTAGTCATGTTGTGAGTCTTGTGACCAAGAACCATCTACAGATATGGTGAAATCACTGGTTTTTATGTAGGAGATATATGCTGTTATCTGTCTGTTCTGTTTTCCTAAGTATGTGCAAGCTATTCTTTCCTTACTCTATGGTCTACAATGTTGGGAGTTTTGTCGTAGGAGTTTATGATCCTCAAAGGGAATATCAGTTTCTGTTCAGAGGCTATCTTAAGCTCTTACCAAGTCAACATCACCATTGGTGTGCACCCGTGCATGAACCTCAGGACTTCAGGGTTCATATCCGTTTAAATTTTACTTTTACTTGATTCTATTACAACATGCCTCAGACGAGAAAACGAATATATTTTGTTGAGTAATTTGTTTTACACTTGATGATAATACCAATTTTTTTTTTTTTAGATTATGTATGTTTATATTTTCTTGTAAGAATGGTGGGTTACATGAACCTTGAATTCCAAGTATTTATAAATGTAAGACTTAAAAATACTAAGTTGTTCTCGGAGAATCAGGGAGTATTTCTATTGAAGAACAGATAACATGATATTATTTATGTTTTACACTAAGATTCTCATTAGCATGGTCACATACTAAGTGGTATTTAAAAGGACAGACTGTTTCTGGAGCCAAGTATGAACTATTGAGTGTAATTTTTGTTTAGTTGTGGAATTTGGTTCTGAAAGATTTTTAGTTTTCATGGTCACGAATATTAGGGAAATATGAATACTAATTTAGTGCCCTGGAGAGGATGAAGAGTGGTATACTCAGTTGCAGTTCCCATAAATTATGTTTGATGCTATTTATATAGTCTTGTGATATGGTTGATTGTAGGAATTAGGGAGATGTAACTCCTTCAAATTAGGAATTTTCTGAATCCTTCTTCTAATCTGGTTTTTGTTTTGAGGAATCCATGGCAGGTGCTTTTTTTCCCGGGAGTTATTTGTATGCCGTGTCAACACTTTTTGTGAAGGTCCTATATGATATGAAGTGGACATTCATTCTGGCTAGGGGTTGCAAGACTGGTTGTCATTATGGGAGGCTGTGCGTCAAAACCAAATAGAAAAAGTAAATCACACAAGAAGTACTTCTACAGGTCTAGCAAATGTCGAAGAAAGATTTCCTCTTCTGTTCCTGTTGCACCTATGGAACGGCTTAGTGATGCAGGAAGCCATGTAAGAGATTTCGCTGTTAGTGAGTTCGTCCATCTGGCCTTTGAGAAGGGTGCTACAACCACATGTGGAAGATCTGAGGTCTCTAACTTGACATTTCATCTCACCCAGCTGCAATGGGACCACAGCCAAAATGATGCAAATGGTACATTTCTCTTTCCTTCTAATGTCACAAGAATTTCCATCCACAAAAATCACCGGAGCAAACTTTTCAATCCAATTAGGTAATGTAAGTTAACTGTTCATGCTGTGTCCATTAAATTTGAATTAGGAATACTTGCAAGATAGATACAGACAAAAAGGATGATTGTTACTAACTATCTAATCAGTCAGAATTTTTTTTATCAAGGAGTCATGGCATGTCAATGGCTGGACATATATTGAACTTTTGATCACAGCGTATGCGAGATTGATCTTAATGTTTTGCTCAGAGACCATAAATTACTAAATCTACACATTATGTCAGATTTTAGTTGTCTTTGCAAGTAGCCTTTTACATTCTTTCTTTTCGATGCGAATGTTATCCCTGCATTTTTATGAGCCCAAACCAAAGCAAGTAATATGTAATTTTGTCTTTGTAGAAACGGTGAGATAAGATTTGGTTGTGCATATTGTAGTGAAGAAAAAGAACAAAGATTAAAAAATGAAGCAGTTTGATTCTTGGATGAACTTTAATATTCCTCTTTTAGCTTGTTCAAGTAACTGTCTTTTCAATTTCACACACTTTTATATTTGTCCCTTTCAATCCATTTGTTTGACTAGTAAAGCAATGAAAAGAGAAAGTAATACCAATTTAGTATTGGAAGTTTGATCATTGCAGGAAAGTTTGGGACACCAATAAATGTTTTTCTGCAACAATATTTTCCCTCAATTTATTTCTTACATTTGAGGAGATACATCTAGACAAAGTTGATTTTTGTTTTCTGCAGAAGTTCCTTTGAATCAGATAATTACCTGAAATCCACTTCCTCCATTTTCAACTCTCCCTTACCTAACTTTCCCTGTATTGGTTTACAGACAGCAAATGCAGCCTTAAGTATCTCATTGACTAGCCAGTACTCCTTTAATGTGCGGGAAGTCAATATTTACAGTAAATCAGACAATGGTATATGATATATGTTGGAAACTTGAAAGTAATTTATGATTATGTTTAGGTATACTAATGCTCTAGTTCTCCGGTAATTTGCCTCTAAGTAATTCTATTGTTTGATTTATTTATGACCAATTAACAAAACCTACAAGGTGTTGAAAATTGATAAAATAATTTATTAATATTGTAAAAGATATCATAAATATTGTCACATTATAAAATAATAAATGAAATTTTTAGGAAAACTGCTTGTATACAATATTTCTTTGAGGTAAAAACACGAATATATTTATACATTTATTATAGAAAATTGTAAGTCATCATGGCACTACTAGATGGATGTATTTAACTTTGATAAATTTTCAGGCTCAACGTTATGGTTATCAGAAATCTTGTAAGATAATTGATTATGACCTTTAAATATTAATAGATATGTAATTAAATAAGGATAATAGATTCAAATTCCGTAATTTCTACCTGAGAAAATAAGAAAATTTCTTCTCAGTTAAGTGATTGAGACTGTGAAAAGTTGTAGTCCTTGGGATTTTAAAATGTCATGTGCAAACAATGGCCTTAGATTAGGAGCAAAGATAGAATTCCACATGCCTGCAACAGCACTTGCATAAAATTGTGCATGTATATGTTTGTCTGTGTTTGTATAGTTCTCTCTCTGTCTCTTTCATTCTCTAATTTCATAAGGAGCTTTTTTTTCATACTTGTCTAATTTATATATTTTCCTAGTATCTTTGTCATTAATTTTTTTGACTGCTTCTCCTTAGACCTCTCATTATTATATCATTTTACTCCATATGACCAAATCATATTTCAAATTTATGATTTGTATAAACCCTGTGGTAAGGTCTGTGTGATGATGAACAAGAAGAGAGAATGAGAGGAGAGGAGAGGAGAAGAGAAGAGAAGAGAGAAGGGAGAGAGAAGAAAAGAAGGAAGAAGAGAGAAGAGAAGAAGCAGAGAGAGAATTCCGAACAATAATTTTAATATTTCCCAAAAGCTACTAAAGTCTGTTACATGAAAGCCTTTTATAGGCAATCCCTAATTGCAAACAAAATAACCACTAATTACTAAAATATCTAGTAAAATACTAAAATGAAAAATACTAAAACATTCTTAACAAGATGTCTCTGCGCCTACGCCTCACATAGGTACGAAACATCCCACGATCATCACTGTGTGTGTGACATATAAATGCATTCTTAAATTGAGCTCTGTTAATTTTTGTTCCTTCAATGTGGAGTGTTTCTTGTGGTTGTAATTTATGAAATTGGGGATTGACACAGTTTTTTTTTTTGTAAATACATTGCTGCTCACTGAAGTTAACTTATTCTGCAGGTACATGCCAAGAGGAAGTATGGTTTGACTCTCTTAGCATACTGGAGTCCGATTCAGATGATGACTTCATTAGTGTTCATGGGGGTAAGTCTTTATTTGATTATGGATTTTTGGTTGATAAATGAGTCAAGATTTCTTCTTTCCAATTTTCATTTTATTTATTTCATTGCATGTAGATTGTTTTCCCTCTATCTGCAATTCAATTGGGAACATCTCAGATAACCAGATGATTCAGTATGAAAGAGCATCATGCTCTATAGATAAATGTGAGAATCCATTTGATTCCCAATATTCATCTTTACTCTAGAACTTCTCAATTTTGCCTCCATCTATTTCCAGGTAGCTCCCATACACTCCATACTTGCACGGATCATTGCGGAAGCTTTAACAGTCTAAAAGTGAGTTTACATGATCCTGAAGAGAGATCTCAAGAAAACTACTTGAAGTCTTGCTTACCTCGATTGTGTCCTTTAGTTGATGTCAATGATATAAATCAATCTCCATCAAGTCCAGGCCCAACATCAAAGAGAAAAAAATCAACAGTTATCATGCTTGCAGTAAAGAGGAAATCCTATGATGACGAGGAAACAACTGAGTTCTGTGAGTACCAAATGTAGTTGAATGCCGTGTAGGGTTATATAATAATTTATACACACATATATAGTACATATGTTTGTGCAATAGGAGTTCCAATAATGACTTCTTTCTTTCTTCTTTTTTGAAATTCATGTGTTTGCCTAACTTCTGTAGTACAATGGACTTCTTAAATTTGAGTAATTTTTTTGAAGAAGTTACAGGGCATCGACGATTTGCATTGGTTTTAATGCTGCTTCTAGCACAGAACCTAATTTTTATAATCTTTTATTTCTAGAACTAGTGGGCATGCCATATGATGTGATGTGAATAGTGCAACAAATCTACACTAGCTGGCATTAAATATGTAACTGGAAAATCGAATGGGATGTTCCCATATATTGACATTATATAGTAAAGACATTCCATCGAAAGTGTAGAAGCTGTAGCTTGATATGTTTAATGTCCTTTTTAGGAAGGAAAAAAAACTGGGACATTGTTCAGGTTGGTTTGTAAATGTGTTCTGATGTGGAGACAGTATGTTTAGTTTTTACTTTTTAATTTTCAGCAAGTAACTACTTGACTTCTTATGTTTTAAGGTACTTGAATTCGAATGTTTTATTTGGTAAGGTACTTCACTACGTATGTTAAATCTATTAAGGAAGGTTTAGGTGATCTTCCAGAATTCAAATTTGGTCGACTCATCCATTTTACCATTGAATTCCCAGTAACCTCCTTTTTGTGCTAAGCAAGTAAGCTTTAAATTCTTCTTAGGTAACTGAAACTAACTAAAGTGGAAGGATAGAGGATAATGAAATGTGTAGACTTGTATGAATTTGGATATATGTGTCATGTGTACACATTTACTGAACACTACAATACTAATTTAATGAGAATAATAGCAGGTCCATCCAAGAGATTCTTATATCATCCCAGGGCAGGACTTTTGATTCCATGTTCAACAGATGATCAGCCTGCTCCAGGATGTTGGTGTCGGGTAGCTCCTTCAGTTTTTAAGCTCCGGGGCAAGAATTATTTCAGGCATGCTGCTGAGTTGTTTTCATCCACCATTTACCAAATTATGTTCATTTATCACTACTAGTGTGTGGTTCTGAAATTTGATACTATGATATATATATATATATATATAGAAACTGTTTAAATGTCTAAATTTTAGAAATTTAAAATGCAGAGATAAACGGAAATATCCTGCTCCAAACTACAGCCCATATGCTCCAATCGGTGTTGATTTATTTGTTTGTCAGCGGAAGATACATCACATTGCTCAGCACCTTGAACTCCCCTATGTAAAAGCTCATGATAAAGTGCCACCATTACTTATTGTCAATATTCAGGTATTCTTTTTGGTTATTTCTTCCTCATGACCTTCCATTATGATTGCTCGTTGGGTGGATTAGTGGATGGATTGGAGTGAATTACAGTACCCCATTTTACAGTTCATTTAGTTCCTTCTATGCTGAGGACCAAAGCAACCTAATGTTCTTTTGTTTTAACTACGCACTGCATAGCTTACTGTGGTTCTTGTGATTGAGAGCCAGAAATTTGTAATTTGGGACCTGCAGTAATGTTTCCGAACTGGATGAGGTGGGGATGGGGATACTATTGGTAAAGTTGAAATGCCATTTCATCAGCTTTGTGAAATTTCTTGATTTCTTGTGGCAGATGCCTACTTATCCTGCTTCCATGTTCCTTGGTGATAGCGATGGGGAAGGCATGAGCCTCGTATTATATTTCAGAGTATCTGAGAGTTTTGACAAAGAGATATCTTCTCAATTTCAGGAGAGTATCAAGGTACTTACATATGCACCTCTATGATTCGGCATTATCACTGCATCATATATATATACAATGTTTTCACTTTAATTCCTTGTTTTATGCTCGTAGATTTTACACCTTCCTTGCTTCCACGCCCCATGTATTTAATCTATCCATTTTATTTTCTCTATAAAACCTCATTTGTCCATATGTTTGTTCCTTATAACTAGTTTCCTTGAACCACAAAAACGTACACTATGACAACGAATGACAATCAAAGCTAATAAATTAATTCAAGAAAAAAAAAAAAGTATAATGCTAGAGTAAATCTATCATGAGGGCATTATGGTGAGCTTGTGCTCTCTACCTTCATCCAACAGCCGAGGTCATCAGGTCACTGTGATACTTTTTCCAATATGCAACTGAAACCTAATTTGGTTGAGTGGAAATAAGGGGGAGTCCAATTGGAGAGAAAATGAAAAAGAAAAGAAAAGGTTAAGATAGTTTGAATATGTGCAAAGAAGACCACTAGGTGCGCCAATTTGGAAGTGACATGGTTTACATTGAGGATAATGTTAGAGGAAGGTAAAGACCAAAATTAACATGAATAGAGTTAGGAAGAAAAGATACGATAATATGTGGCTTGACTGAGATTATGACCTTAGACAGAGCAGAATGGAAAATTAACACTAGGAACTGTTATAGCATGCATGTAAATATTGGAATCTACATGACTGAATATTGGAATAAATGAAGAGTGAAGTTACAATATGTTAGTTAAATTATTTTAAAGTTATGTTAGGAAGGGCATTTCACTGCATCTTTTGGTTTTTTGGGCTTGGAAGCTGTTTTGAGTAGCTTTTGTCTAATTTTTTGACACAGCTTTTTGTGATCCTTGGAAGAGCATTTTGGAGAAGCTTCTAACAGATTTTCTTGCCTAGCTAGGGTCACTCCATTTTTCTTGTTTCTTTCTTTTTGTGCCCCTGAAAATACCATTTTCTTTCTTCCTTCTGTAATATTTGAGTTAAACTGCCATATTTTGGTTTCTACAACAGAGATTGATCGAGGACGAGATGGAAATAGCGAAGGGTTTTGCAAAAGAATCTGTAGTTCCTTTCAGAGAAAGACTAAAGATCATGGTTGGGGTGGTTAATCCAGAGGACCTCCGCTTGAGTTCCGCTGAAAAGAAGCTTTTACATGCTTATAATGATAAGCCAGTGCTTTCGCGCCCTCAACACACATTTTACAGAGTAAGGGAATTTTTTTTGTTTCCTGTTCTAGGTTCATCTTCATTCTCATCTTGATGATAGTTGAAGTATTTCTTTTTGAATTGGAAGCTTATATATACTTCAGCTCTTACCATCTTTCTGTGAAATGATTTCATGCATGTTTAATTTGGTGAAATGATTTCCTTAGTCTCTTTGATCTTTTGTGTGACGCTTCGGCCATATTTTTTAAAATTTAGTTTATAACTTTTCTAGGCCAGTTTATATGTTTTGGTACATTAATCTTGCATTATATACTAGCTGTCTCATAGATTTGCATTGATATATATATATATATATATATAGACAATTGATGTCTAGTACCCCATGTGACCTGGCTGGAGATGAGCAGCTAGAGGTTGGAATGCAAACTGGCAGGGACTGTGACTGGCTCCGGGAATGAATCAAGTGTTCCTGCAATGGGGATCAAAATCCTATCCGGTGAGGGTTTTATCCTGTTCCATCAAGTATGTGAAGTTCATCACTATTTATGGTAAATTTCGTTAAAAAAAATGGTGTGAAGTTTCACTTTTTGAATTTGGTTACAATTTGCCTTATTGTAACAAAATTTACCACGAATGGTGATAAACTTCACACACTTGATGTTACGGGCACCGGAAAATCCAATGGAACGGGCACCGGAGAGGATTTTGATCCCCTGCGATAGTATGCCTTTTTAGCTGCATAATGGGGTTTCTAAGACATCGAAAGTGGATCTATTTTTAAACCAACGCTTTCAATCTGTATGAAATAATTTGAGAAGGGATGGGATGGCATACCCGGGCTTATAGGGATTAGCAGTGTTTGAATGCTTGGAGTTAAGAATGTTTGGAGGTTTGCATAACATGTTTAGTCCCGAAAATCTTATAGCTGTTCGTGCAGCCACTGATACTGGTGCTGGTCGACCTCTTAACTTTGCTTCTGTGAAGTGAAACTATATATATATGTGTGTATATACAGCTCTAGGCGGGCATAGCATCAATGGTATTAACTTTGATTATATGTTTTTGTGATGCAGGGTCCGAATTATTTTGAGATCGATCTTGATATACACCGTTTCAGCTACATATCTAGGAAAGGACTTGATGCATTCCGAGAACGGTTGAAATTTGGGATTCTTGATCTGGGTTTAACTATTCAGGTATGGCTGTTACATATATATATATATATATATAATATTCAAAATATCCAATTTTGAAACATGAAATATGATTCCCATGCTCACTCTATCTGTTTGATATTTTTGACAGGCACAAAAACCAGAGGAACTGCCAGAGAAAGTCCTGTGCTGTGTGCGTCTGAATAAAATCGATTTTGTAAATCATAATAGCCAAATTCCTAGAATTGTAACCCTTGATGACAGTTGATTTATTAAGATGGGAGCAGGAAAATGATGTAATACAACCCGAAATTCCGGCAGCAAAGCATTAAGAACATCTTGTAAAATTTGGAACACCACTCCGATTTCTTCAAATAAAAGAATAAATAGAGGGAAATTCATTTTATAATTCAAAGTTTATTTTTTCTTTCACTTTTAAATCTTATGCAATATAATGGTAAAAATAAGTTTATACCCTCCCCTCTACCTCTTGATTTAGACCTGTTTGCCACCCTATCATCCATCACTCATCTGATTCAAGGATCAATCCTTCATTTCTGTTTATTATTTATATATATAATAAACAGAAATGATCTCTAACAAGAGATCCTCCATTATGCTATGTTTTTTTATAACAATCTTTACACTTAGATATTATCTAACCGCTGTGTTTGCTAGTGTAAAAAAATTATTCATCACCGGCAAACAACTGAGCAAGACATCATTATTCTATGTGTTAATATCAATTTCATATACCAACTTAATTATCCAAAAATAAAAAATCATACACTGATCAAGTGATAATAAGTTTTGGACAGAACATGCAACTAACTTTGATGGTTAGAGCCTATAGCTATAGTATAGCTAATATTCTCGATGATGTAACAATTGCCACTTGACAAATCTTTTTGAGAGGTGAAAAGGAAATGACCACGATTGCTTCTCAAGAAAATCGTAAGAAATGACCGGGCTTTCGTTATCATTACTTATCCAATAACAAGTTGGATATTCATCAAAACATGGTATTTTAAAATAGTTCATCAATCGAAACAATATTTTCAAATGCTTCCTATAGCAAATATAGAGGACATTGGATGTAAAACATTCATATTCAACAAAAATAAAATTATAATACGATATATCATGAAACAAGTACAAGGATAAACC
This sequence comes from Cornus controversa, assembly GCA_026545225.1. NCBI lineage: Eukaryota > Viridiplantae > Streptophyta > Magnoliopsida > Cornales > Cornaceae > Cornus > Cornus controversa. Next base: position 50,051,520 of record CM048848.1, read on the forward strand.
TACTTGGCTTTTCGTAGTTTCATTCATTTTTTAACTTCTTGCATAGAAAAATAAACACAGATTTTAGCTATCCCAAATGGAAATAAGATCTAAATGACTAGTCACAATTATTAATCATTATAAAACTAGCTACAAATACCTTCTTTTTTTTTATTTATCAGGGAAGGACTCACACATGCATCGCCCACACCTCAAACCCTCTCCCCCCTTTTTGAGGGTAGGAAGGTTCCATTGGACTATGCAAATACCATGTTATTCTGTGGACATATAGTAATTTGTGTGAATAATGAGCTAATATTGAAGTCTTGTGCAAAACAATAAATTGACCTGTCAAAATCTCTCTCTCTCTCTCTCTCTCTCTCTCTCTCTGCGAATCTACAGATAATAGATAATACCTAGACTAAAAAAATGTATTGAATGATGGACCTCATTAAAGTATGAATATCAAGTGTATGCAAACATATGCTGAATCTTGCAAATAAACGAGACAAAACAAATGACCCCCACTCCTAACCTCCCACAGAAAACCAACCATATATACATACATACATTTATATATATATATAACATCACCCCATATATTGTGTTTTGCATAAGAGATGGGTAAGAATGTCTCATATTCATAGGACACACAGACCCACTGCTGACAAATGGGACAACCCTAATACCATAATTGAAAGATAGTGGATAGAACAGATATATCCACTGCAATGCTTCATCAAATTTTAAGGTGCAAAATAGTAGAAGGAAACCAAGTCAACGGATAATGAAATCTATATATTGCAACTTCGAAACATATGAAGATGCAAAATAGTGTACAGATTGCTGGGAAATTGGTTTCTTCACAACCTCAAGAGAAGAGACAGTTCACGCAGTAGTTATAGAAACAGAACACAAAATAATCAATTATCGCTTCAGAAATGAGGACATGTCCCATAAAAGAATGTTCCTCAATGTGATGGCCCACATAAAAGCCCACGGTAACGTACTATAATGTCTATTTCAAACTTTAAAACATCAAGCAAATCTCCATAACCTGAGAAAGTTACTTGGGGCCAATATCCTTGAGGGCACAGATCTGCTCCTCTCCCATGGCAGACATCACACTCACAACAAGATCCTTCCCCTCAGCAAATCCATCCTTGATCTGTGTATATTCAACAATGACAATTATTTAGAAACCCTAAAACATAGGGTCAAAAAAATATCACAGGAAAAATAAATAAATGAAATGAGTAAGAAAAATATACAAACTTTTGACTTGTAGAAAGCAAGCAAGTCCTAAAGAAGATGATAAAGATAAAAAAGTGGAATTTTGTAATACCAAAAACAAATAACTACACTGAGAGAAACTAAATAAAAGTTAGGGCTAAACTGAAACATGCCCAAAGAAACTGAAGCTACAATTCTGATATACTTGAATGGCCTGTTTGTTTGACACAAAAGTGGAAGATCTCATAAACCAAAAAATATAGAATTGCATTTCCAATCTAAAAATCTGGTAGTTACAATAATTGCATAAAAATGAGCCTACATCTACTCCTTCCGTGCAATTAAAATGAAGCAACTGTAGTCAACCAAAAATTCAAACTTCTACCAAAAACCAGGAAAGAATTCCCCATTTATTTTCCATAATAACCACGTAGTAAGAAGACTACAGAAAATCTTTGACCTTCAGGGTGACATATGGTTGATAACTAAAACAGACGGACACAAATCTGGACCAGGTGATGCTAATTGCAATACAGCTGCAACAATTAGAGTCAATATGAAGATAAATGACCCTGCGTTATATATGAAGCGTAAAAAAAATGATTAGTCATCCAATTTTGTTGTTCCTGAGGAAAAATATCAATCCTGATTAGAATTTCACTAGATTCTAAATCTTGGCCACTCAACTGAATTTAATTAAAACCGGCCAAGATTGAACTTGAGTTTTGTCATGTCACATTGTCACCAGAAAATTTGTTAGATAATGTTTAGCATGAACTAAGTTCAAATTTCATAAGATCTTATAACAATGTCTCAAAACTCTCTTTGCATTCATAAATAAATTTTAACACTTCAAACCAAATATTAAATGATAATTTTTTTTTAAATGTACAATCATAATTTTCCAAATGGTATATAATTTATATGGTTGACAACAAAATAGTAAAAAAATGCTTTAAACCATAGGAGTGATATTAAATCCCATATTGCACATTTACTGCACATAATTTTACCAAATTAGTATGCCCAGAAACAAATTTAACAAATGAAGTGCAACTACAGACTAAATAATTTAATTAATTAAATCATTACTAAAGAAATAAATTAATCATGCTCAAACCAAGAAACAGACTTAGAAAGGAGTTGGATATATTTCCAGTATAATGCTGAATCCATACAAAAACACAGATTGAAGATAAATACAAAGGCTCAAATCCATATATATATATATTCTTGTTTTGATTAAAAAACCATACATTTATAAAGATAGAAGTATAGAGAGAAGGAAAGAGAAATAAGAACTTTATATCCACAATGAAAAAGATAATCATATAAGCTAACCTGCGAGAGCAGATTGTCATCGGTTGGAAGCCTCAGATCATCCTTAGTATTACCATTCTCAGTAAGCAGGCTCACCTGAAACATGTTAAGAGTATCAGACAATCATTCACCAAAAGCAAAGAGACTATCAAACCAGGTAAACTTGGTACATACAAATCCATCCTCAGAGATATCAATCAGCTGGTAATCAGTACGGTTAACGTGGGGGACCTGTCATTCAGGGATACACAACTCAACATCCTGAATAAGAAAAGAAACAAAATGACACCTGAATAACACAAACATGATTCACAACAGTACTTACATCACAGTTGTGGGAAGAGGGAACGATATCTTCAAGCTTTTTTGCATTGAAGATGTCGATTGCAACAAAGTGACATTTAGCATGACCATGCTTGCCAGTTTTGGAAGTTGAGACCTCCACAACCTGTTTCAAAGATACACAGATTAGAATAAGACAGTTCTAAAACATGTAATAAGGACACATCTCTACTGTAGTAGAACACAAAAATTGCAGCTTCTGGTTGTTAAAAAAACTTCAATCAAAATAAAAAATAAATATACCCCATGTTCAATAATTGCATAGCTGAAACATAACCATAAAAAAAACAGTTTTGGCTTCTTATTTCACTCCATAAAATAATATATATATATATATATATAGTAAAAAAACGGCTGAATTAATGCTCAACTCCATCAATATTTTTTAACACCTCATAACAAATAAAATATCAGGACCCAAAACCTCATAGGTTCCACTCAGCCAAACAAATTAACATAAAAATCAAAGTCATCAAAGTTTCCTAGAAACCAAGAAGTATTTGACAAATTAGTCCATCTGATTACCATGCTCACCTTTTAAGAAAATTTTAAACGGCTCAAAGGCTAAAACTAATTTAGTCAATCTGATTTTCTAACAGTTGATTAGATGAATATGTTCTATTCTATAGTATATTCAGACCTTTTTATTCATGATCAAATGTTTAAAATATTGAAAGAAACATTTATGGATCCACTAATTACTGTCAGCTAGAATAACTTGCCATAAAGATGTATGATATGATAATAATAGTTTGCTGAGAATATCTTCAATAAATGATGCCCGTTACACAACAGTGAAAGTAAAGATGCCACAGCAAACTGGTAATCATTGAGTAGAGAATTAATATAAGGTACAGTGATAAATTTCAAAAGCTACACACTTTGTCGGGAAAAAATTACCATTTAACAGAGCATCAGTTTCTACTCCAAAATCATGACAACACATTAAGATCGGAACAATTATTGGATTACTTTTCTTCAATTGAAATTTCAGAGTGCATATATATAATTTCGCGAAAAATGAATATCCTCTATCAAATATAAACGAAATTGAAGATCGTACTACAATTAACCATAGTAATTATCACGCACTACAGCTCAGAATCAGACCAGATGATTTTCCTGATAAAAAAACCAAAAATATAAACAAATTGAAATAAGAAATACCCTACAAACACAAATAAGCCAACGAGATCTCCCAATACTCCAAAAAAATCTGAACTTGAAAGAATCAAAAAAGAGGGAACAAATATTAACAATGAAATCAAACTCAACGATCCAAAAATAGAGTGGATCTGAACGTTTAAACACGGAAAGTTACAATCCAACTATACATATTGTGTATATTCAGTTCAATTACAAACAAAATCAATGGGAACGAAAAAAGCCCTAGCATCAGAAAAGATACATGTATAACTGTATATATAACAATCAAAATTCACCGATCCAAAACGAGACCTAGAACATCAGATCCGAATGATGATGCACATATATATGTATAGATATAGATATAGAGAAGCTATAGAGATCTAAACCTTGCATGGCCTGTTCTTGATAACGATGTAACCGTTCTTGCGGATGGTACCAGCCTGCTGAGGATAGGTCTTGGAAGCTCCAGCGTCAGCCTTGGACTCGAAGTGGTGCTCTTCGTCCGACATGTCTAGAGAGAGAGTGTAGAGAGAGAAAGAGAGCGAGAGAGAAAGAGAGCGAGAGAGAGATGAATCGCAGAGCACTCTGATGGCAACTAGTGCTACTATTAGATATGAAGGGAGAAAAGTACAGGTCTATATGTATATATTTTGTTTGGGTTGTTTGTAGGAAATTGGGCGTTTAGGGTTTTCCTTTTCAGAAACTCGCGCGTTGTATCGGAATTGATCTCAGCCGTTGGATTTAATGTGGTCTTTGTAGTGGATATTCTTGTATGAAAAATGCTTTTTTATGTCGATGATTGCACAGAAGTCCTCCGACATACAGTTAATAGCCGTATGATACATTGGGGGGACCCATGTAATGATAGAGGGTTTTATCCATAGAGGATACGTAGCTTTCTCTGCTAATATTATTATGAGGTTGACCTTTTATGACAGTTATAATTACTTTTCTTTTAAATTCACACGAATAAATAAAATTATGCACAAATTATATGATCACGTAGGAAATATTAAAGTGATCTTATTATACACTAAAAAAATTATCTTAAAATACTATAAAATAAAATTATAGTAAAAAAATGATAGTTTAATTTAGTCAAATAATTTATGGTAAATATCATTGATATTTTCTGAGATCTAAGGTATTATCAGGCGGCTACAACTTTGTGCAATTTTGTCACTAACACACTCTGTCAGAATTTTTAATTTTTTAATAAATGAAATGTCATGACTGCCCCTGATTATTTAAATGAATTTTAATACAAAAAATATCAAAAATGTGAAATGACAAAAATACCCCTCATTATTACATTCCTTGAATTACACCATCACACTCACCCATACAATACCTGCCATTTCTCTCTACCTTGTTAATTTTATGTATCACTTTGTATCTGAAACCTCTCACATTTTTCTTTAACAACGATTAGAATCCCTAACACTAATTTGTAACTCCAACCAACCTCTTATCATCTGTACCTCATCAATCTCGGTTGATCACAACAATTCCAACTCTTTCTTCCCTTTCAAACCCTAACCAACTCCAATTCTTTATTCCCTCTCAAACCCTAACCAACGTATCATCTTCTGTATTAACCCTAACCAACCTCTCATCATTTGTACCCCATCAGTTCAAATCCTAACCAACTTCTCAAATCGGACGTTTCTCGCTCAAAAAACCCTAACTTCACGTTTTCACGTTCTTAGTGCAAACCCTAACCAACCTCTTATCTTTTCTACTCTGTCAGTGCAAACCCTAACCAACCTTACCATTTATTGTACTCCATCAATCTCGATTGTTTGGTTGCACCATCACTTAGCAAAGGTAAATTGATATTTTCTTATAATCTTAGTATCAAATTCATAATGGGTATGCATGTTAGATATATTTCTATATAATTGCATGTTACGTACTGATTTAGCTTCAATCATGTTGATTGCAAGTATATTTCATATTACATGAGGGACTTCAGTTTGAATTTGGGACTTTTTATAAATTCTTGCAACATTTGGGGCTTTTCATAAATTTTTGCAATAATGGGGAATTTTCATCTATTTTTTTCAAATTAGGGTTTTCTGTTTTGGGATTTTCATTAAATTAGGAGTAATTTACTGAAATTCATTGCAAATTATAGTTTTCTATTTGAAAATTTTCAATAAATTAGGGTAACTAGTAAAAATTGGTTGGAATTACGTATTTTATTTTGAGAGTTTTCAACAATTTGAGGTAATTTACTGAAATTGATTGCAAATTAGGGTTTTCTGTTTAGGGAATTTCAACAAATTAAAGTAATTAGTAGAAATTGGTTGCAATTACGTATTTTATTTTGGGGGTTTTCAACAATTTGGGATAATTTATTGAAATTGATTGCAAATTAGGGTTTTTGTTTGAAAATTTTCAACAAATTAGGATAATTAGTAGAAATTGGTCACAAATTAGGGTTTTCTGTTTGGGGGTTTTCAACAAATTGGGGGTAATTTATTGAAATTAATTGTAAATTAGTTATAATTAACTTAGTAATTGGATTGTGCATGTTTATTATATGACGGACAATGCAAAATTAGTGGCAATTTTGGGTCTCGCTCTGGTTTACATAAACTGTTTCAATTACTTAGGTCAACGCATGTTAGTGATTAGATGGTAAGTGTTGTGTCCTTTTTAATTTATTGAAATTGATTGTAAATTAGTTGTAACTAACTTAATAATTGGACTGTGTAAGTTTATTATATGACAGACAATGCAAAATTAGTGACAATTTTGGGTCCCACTCTGGTTTACATACACTATTTTAATTACTTTGATTAATGCATGTTAGTGATTGGATGGTAAGCGTTGTGTATTTTTTGTTTACCAATTGGAAATGAACAAATTGCATTATCTTCTAATAATATTTGATTATCACATGTATATGTTAGAGTGCAAAGATCCAGATAGATATAGTTATATGGAATTGTATTAAGATGTCTGTGCATTAATGCATAATGATATTCTTGGACTTCAATTAATTTCTGATCGAGGCCAATGGAGCTTGATCTTGAATAGTGGGTTGAAAATCTTTAAAGAAGAATTAGCACTTGTGTGGAGGCTTATTGCTCTTTGTCTTTAAATTCTTTGAGGGTTAAAGATATTTGAAGTAGAACGGCACGACACACAACTGCCGATTCTAGTAACGATCTGCTCGAGAATTGGCCACTTAACGTAGTGGAGGTTTGATTGGCAATTGTTTTTTTTTTTTTTAAATTTTATTAAAAGGACTAAACTTGTTTATTTTATTCTTCAAAAAATGTTCTTATAATTATCGAAGACCTGTATGGTGGAAAAAATGATGTATAGTTATGATTCTTTACATAAAATTTTGAAATTCAATAGCAAATGACAAGAATTGGTAATAGCCGATTGGCATTGGGTGGACTGATTATGTAAATTTAATTCAATTGGTTGAAAAAGAATTAAAATTTATTAGATTCTTCTTTGAGAAATGGGATTCGGCACATTCTGACAAAATTAGAAGATTTCAATATTCTCTCCCACTCTCTGTATATATCTAAATCTATACTCCTTATAAAATGTGTATAAAATTTATAATATTTATATACACTTTAATACCTTTTAACCTAATAAAAAAAAATCACCTTCTTAACTACAAACACCTTCCTCTATTTTAAAAATATACAAGTTAATACATTTTTAATCTAATAAATAAAAAATAAAACCATTGAAAAGTTACCATCTTAACTACAAAGTACAAACACCTCAATTTGCATTTTCATTTTTTTTTTTAAAAAAAAAAAAACTCCAAACACCTTTTCTATTTTTAAAAACACATTCTTTTAAAGAAACGCAACTTTACGCTCCCCCTCTATATACTGTATATAGACACAATTTTACACGCTCTCTCTATATATTATATATTATATATGTATATAACCTCTTGATTCATTGAAATATATTCATTCAAAGAAGGTAAAGTATATATTTCTAACGCGTATAGATATCTCGTGTACTCTTTTGGCTCACATTGATTTATTGTTAACATTTATATTAATTTCTCTTAAAATAAGATTGTTTTAGTATTTAATAAAAGGATTAGAATCAGAAATGCAAGTGAAAAAGCATATGAGAATACCCGAACCCTTCACTCACCTTCAATGTCACGTATGAACATAAATTTTCATGAGTGTTATATTACTAGAAGTTAGTGTTTATTATCTTGATTATTTATCTGAAATATTCACATGAATTAATTAATTTTGTTATATTCAAATTTTGCATGATAGGTGTATAAAAATACTAACTCCTACAATGGATCTGATTTTATAATTAAAGAAAAGATAAAGTGCTTAGTCTAACTTGATTTATATGGCATACCTTCTAACATAATCGGCTGATAAAAAACAGAGAGTGCTTATACAGTTATGACAGTTAGATATACAATATTTTTTATTAGATGTACAACATTTTTTATTAACTTCTTGATCACATAGCACAAATTGTTAGTATCTAAAGCAATTTCTAAAAAAAAATCAACAATCATTTCTCATAATGTTCATCGCATACTAGTGTCTATATATGTGTGTGTGAGAGAGCGCAGAAAGAGTGGTTCCGGAAATATTTCTTTGTCTGTGTAAAAGTGACAATATATCACTCCACATGCTAACCCTCTTTGTTCATGAATACTTTTGCTTTTTCATATGCTCTCTTCAAATATCCCCTAAACCTAACCAAATCAAGTTTTACATTTTGTTCCTTCAAATATATGTCCATAATCTCTTTGGACCAACCCATCTTTTGAAGGGCCTTTGGGTCCTTTAACACCATCTCATCCTTCCCATACTTCTCTACCAAGCTGCTCTCCTCCACCCCAATCTTGTACTCTATGTACTCCGATCCCATGTCCCTAGCCGGCTTCCCGTAACACGCTTCGGACGCCCATTCCAACCCAATGGGGACCACCTGCATGAACACTGACCCTGGCCGTAGAAATAACAAGTGGGTGAGCGCGGCACCGTGCACCCCTATCATTACATGACTCGAATGTATTAACACGTACGCTTCACGCAAAGAAGTCCCGGGTTTGGGCTCGAATACCATGACATCAAAACCCTCATCCTGTGCCACTTTTTCCACTTCGACTTGGTTGAAGATCACGCGTCCAACACCACCACTACGACTAGCTAGTACAAGGCGCGGCCTAGCTTTTGGAAAGATAGAGAATGAAGGATGGCCTTGGCCATAGGTTTTTTCTAGCAATTCATGGAAATGTAGTATGGTTCTTGAATTAGGTATTAATTTTGGGTCTATGGTCAAGAAACCGTGTGACATAAGGCCCAATGTGGCAGACGGAAAACAATGGGTCACAGTATCATTGTCGAGGTTTATGATTGGGTGCTTGCTGAAACTTCGAAGCAAATCGGCATACTTGTGGACCCACCAATCACGTGATTTGGAGATCACGAGGACGAAATCTTTATCGTGGTAGACCGAATTGGCGGTGATGAAGAGGGGGATGAACCCGTCATTGAACTCATGGAAGAAGTTTCCCGTGTACCCCCCAGCACTGAATACTAGGGCTGGGACATTGTGTTGGACCTTACATGGTGGGCTTGGTGGGCCTGAAGTAAGACTGACTTCTTTGATGCGGCCCATTGTGAAGTTCTCCCATTTTCGAGGGTAAGGACGGACTTTTTCCACAAAAGGTTTTGAGTTTTCTGGGCCCACAACGTAAAACGTGGACAGATTGGGGTCCAAAACTGTTGGGCTGTTGATGGAGCAGATATCGTAGTTACTGTGCGAACGGTCACAGGTTATTGGGCTGTCCAATGATGATCTGACACGTGGTGCAGAATGTGCCTCCCTCGTCTGTTTCATTTTCCGAAATGTTGTTCCTGCAACTAAAAAAAAATGAGTCTTAGAAATGGGCATAGGCTTGCGAAATTACACCTTTCTATATTAAGTTGTGCCATAGAAATCTAAATTTAAACCAAAAACACACTGTTATTCTCTTGCACTATATATATATATGCCATAGAAATCTAAATTTAAACCAAAAACACACTGTTATTCTCTTGCACTATATATATATATATATATATTCAAAAACAGGTGATTTAATTATCTTTAAATATGCAATCACACAATTATTTCAAAACGTATATACATTCAGACTTTGGAAATAATTCTGTCGCATCTTGTTTCAGAAGAAAAGTAAAATGTCAATATTGGAACTTGGTAACTTTTTCTAAGATCTTAAAATTTCATAAATAAGGGTATTATCATTTAATTGGCACAATAAATAAATAATTCTTTTAATCATATATCATCAAATAGTTTGACGCTAATTTCTCACTTTTATTAAATGACAGAGAAAATAGGGTAACTTTTTATTGAGTTACTTAAAGATAAAATATTTATATTTTGAGATCTTATACAAATTAAATTATCTTTTATTACAAAATTTGGCTCCAACTTTATCTCTTTCATTAAAAAAAAACAATAATTCTAAATTTTCAACAAATTGATGGTAGATTCATTCAATTAATTTATATTGTGCAATAATTTTCTCATGTAACAATAACAACTTACATTCAAACACTAGTTCGTAAAAACTTTTAGGATCGATTATCAAAGGGCTTCTAAGTCCAAAGAGGACGAAACAAGTTCGAGTCTTGACATGATAGAAAATGTTTGCTCATTCAATCAATTTACATCGACAAGCACAAGAACATACTGAACGAGCACAACATGTGTTTAAGTGATACATCGTATGCATTCGAGTTTGCAAACTGTGGCTAGCGGATTGATGAATTTACTCTTTTTCAACAAAAGAAAAAAAAAAAGGAATATGTTTTCTATTGAAAATGAGAATCTAAAGCAGTAAAAAGTGATGAGAGAGAATGAGAAACACATGTTAAACATAGAAAATGGAAATTAAGAAACTTGAGAATCAAACACATGTTAAACATAGTCCATACCTCGATCGCTCCCGATTGAATTCATTATATGTACTCTAAAGATTGATGAGATACCAAAATGGCACACGAAGAACAGTACCAAGAAAGCGATTCCCATGATCGTCCTCCTCTTCTTTGCTTCAACCTTCATGTCTAAACAAACTTCAAAAGCAAATATAACTAAATGTCAAGTCTCTGACTCAAATCTTTCCTCCTTTTACACACACACACACACACATATATATATATGTATATGTCAATTATTATGATAAAGATTAAAAGTTTGCCAACTTTGCTGATTTAAAAGGGAAATTACATAAAATTAATTGAAGTATATATAAATACAATGAATGCCAAATAAGCACACACATATGTTTACATATATGGGCATGGACTGGTGTGTGTATATATATATATATATATATATATATAGGACATTAAGAGAGCAGGAAATGAATAAGAGAACAGTTATACCTGGAGAGAAAGATTGAGAAAGGCGAGTGAGAACTTGAAGAGATGATCTGTTTAGTCTTTGGTTTTGAAGTTTGAAGCCGTAAAGGTCAAGAAATGGTTGGTTTGGTAACAGAAACATAGAGAGAGAGATGTATAATATAACGTGTGAGGGTCACAGATTTTGAGTACAGCTTATCTGTACATGGGACACGTAGTGTCAAGTAAATTGAGGAGTGGGTCCCAGATAAGAATGTAGGTAGCTAAAGATCTGGCATGATTGAATGTATTTGGACCATCTGATATATACACACAACGTTTGTCCATTTTGAATTTAGAAGGATCCAACGACCTAAACTCATTCAATGAAAACGATATTTATTTTTATTTATTATTATTTTTTTAATGCTTGTTTTATTCAAGGGTACTGACTTTTCAAGTATGTACTGCTCTATTACTCCGTATTAGATGACATCAAATTGAACCCTCAAACTGACTCTGCAGAACTCAAATTCCTTGATTTTTAGTGTAACCGTACATGTGATTTCTCTGCACAATTTCAGTCGTTAGATTGGTGGAATTGATCCGAGGTGTTCATAAAATTTGTAAATCCGTGAATTTGAACCGAATTGATTGAATCTATTTTTTAAGTTCATGTTTCGATTATGAATTTATGAAGCATAAATTTGTTAGTAACGGTTCTGTTAATGAATTGGTATTGAAAAATTTGATTCGAACTATTAAATTGAACCTGAACTGTGAGTTGTATAATATTTATAAATATATATTATTTACAAATATAATAAAATTACTTTTTTTAAATAAAACTTTTTTTATTCTTTATTTTCATGGCAGATATATATATATGTATATATATATATATATATATGTATATATATATATATATATATATATATATATGCTTGATCGCGGTTTGCAATTGAATTGGGTCTTGTGATCCATGGGATCAATTGCAAGGAGATATAACAGTGAGCTGTTTGGGCCAAAACAGAAGAAGTGCACTGTTCACTGTTCACGGTTTGGTGATTGTGGGTCGTTAGATGAATTATTGAATTGAATATTGACTGTTTCAAGAACTCAAAATTAGAAGGATCTATAATATACAAATGTCTATTTTGATACAAGTAAATGACAACATTCAGATTATTGTACTAACCGTAATGCTTACTAGTAAAGATTGATTGCTCAATTTCAATTTTTGTATCTATACAATGTAGTGTCTATTTAGAAAAAAATTATGATTAAATTGTTAAAATTATTTAAAAAAATTCAATCCGTCAATTTGTTCTGAACTAATTTATTTTTTAACAGTTCGGTTCGAATTAATGTTGGTCACGATTTGGATCGAGTTGAAATTTAACCAATTCGTAGACTACAGATCGAATTAGTTTTAGTGCCTAATTCAATCTGATCCGAACCGTGAACACCCCTAGTTGGTTATTCCTTTCTTTCTCTTTTTATTTATTTATTTTAAGAATGTGGTAAATTCTGTGAATGCTTCGATTAACATGTATATGATTATGATAACAACATTTAATGACCCGACTACATCACGGGCTACTCCTCCTCTACAGACTACATATTAATGGGAGAGATTTTGATTTTCAGTATAATATCATCGTGTCTGTCTTGGTCAGCCACAAAAAACCTTTGTATCTATTTATTTCTGTTACTCACAATATTGCCTATTATGTTTAATTTTTTTAAATTTTTTCTAATAACTTCATCCCATTTATTTTTGTCACCCTCTATCTTTTAACTTTTATTAAAATTAAATTTCAATATTCCCATCAATGCGCATCTATAGATCTCGAGTACATGTGTCTAAACCATCTAAGTATATTATCTCTTATTTTCTCATTGATGAATGTCACACCTAATTTTTGTCTATGACCATATATATATTTTAGTCATTCCAACCATCCATTTTAACATTTTCATTTTTGTTACATGAAGATGTTTTCGTTTCATTTTTTAAAGTTCAGCACTCTACTTCATAAAGCATAGTCCGCATAATAACTGGTCATTTTGCGTGGGTTGATCGATCTCATCTATTTTATATTAAAATAAATTATGGTGCCAACCTTCTTAGACAAATTCTATAGAGGGATTGTAAAAGGGTATTTTAACTCCTAATATGCAGGACGAGAGGTAAGAGGCCTCTCAATAGATTATTTATTTGATTATTAGGTAATTTATAAAATAGACTAAATTTGACTATATATATTATGGGGTAAATTATACTGACCTTTTATGAGGTTTGGACAAATTATACATGGGTGGAACGTTTGACGATTATTACTCTAACTCTCTTGTGGACGTTAAACCTCTAACGAACATTAAGTTATAGTACAAAATATCATTTTTACCCTCCATATTTTAATATATGTTAATCTAAAATATCATGGGTAAATTATATTGACGTTCTTGAGATTTTGCCAAATTACACACGGGTAGAACGTTTGAGATTTATTACTTTGACGTCTCCTAAGGTTTGGCGTATGTGCTCAATGACATCCTTGTTATTTTATGTCTATCAAATTGTGAACGAAATTTTAGAAAATGACCATATTGCCTTTTCCTTGTATGAAAAGACAATAATAAGTACCTATATTACCCTTCAAATTAAGTTGGTGGCAATAATGGTCCATATGAGCTGAGCAAAAGAAAGAGCGATCACCACCATCATCAGCATCACCCAGCACTATCATCGACACTAAACCCCAACCTTCGGCTCAATCATGTTTGTAGATATATGTATATGTATATGTGATAGAACTAGACATATATATGTATATGTATATCTGAGATAACTAGAGAGACATAATTTGCTTTACAATTGGTCTGACACAAGTTATATTTAATTGAATGGTATAAAAGACTTTTCAATTTAACAAATATTTGCACTATAATATATTATTATAATTAGGGCATTACTGACTTTTCACACTTAATTTTAACATCCATTAGACCGGTAAAGTGACTATTACATCTCCTGCCGTTTTTTCTTTTACTACTAATGTGTGTCTAGACAAGTAATTTTTCTTCCATAACATAGTTTTCAAGATTTACAGAAGTTCTTAAATCATTCCATCATTATTACATTTTTAACCACAATACTACTGGTAGTGACAGTCATGACTAAAGTGACTATTACATCTCAACATGAACCATGTTACATTCAGCCTCAATTGGGACGGTTGGTAAAAATCCTCTTTCACCGAAGGAGTACTATCAATCTAGTGGATGCTCTGCCCAGTGAACTAAGGAACCTTTTTGTGTTTTGTGACGCAACTATGCTGCGTATCTTTATTGCACCGGTACATAGAACGAGTACACATATTTCAAATGTTGTCCAATTTAATGATATTTGTCAAATTATATTAACTTTTTTTGAGATTTGTATTTTTGTAATACCGTCTTCCAGTAACGGACCTAGGAATTTTGGTGAGGGATGGCTACCTTTAACAAAAAAAATAAAAAATTCAAACTTTCGTAATAATTCTATTGAGTAAATTTATGATCTTTTATTGATAAAATTTATTTTATTTATTAAGAATTTTTTTTAAAAAAATTTACTTTATTATTTTTTTAATTTATTTATTAAAAAATTAAATGAATTTATTATTTTAAAATGGTTTTTATAGATATAGAGAGATAGAGTGTATATATATATAGAGAGGGAGCTGATAAAGAGAGATAGAGAGAACAAAGAGGGGAAAATAGAGAGAAACAGAGAGGGATAGAGAGAGAGGGGACAAAGAGAGAGAGAAAGGGAAAAAGAGAGATTAAAAAATGAGCCAATAGAGAGAGATGGGGGAGAGAGATTTAAAAAAAAAAAAAATAGGGGGCCTACTGGATTGGTAATTTTAGGAAGTTACAAAAGCATAAGTATATAATATTTATCGAACACTGACTTAGCTGTGCGTCCGTGCCGTGTTCTCTTTCATTAACAACCGTTAATGATCAAAGACTGACAACATATTTATTGTAATAAAATACAATATATATATATATATATATATATATAAATGTAATAACACAAAAATCATTAACAAAATGCCCATCTGACTGCTTTGATAGAGTGAAGGAGGTGAGAGTAATTTGACCAAAAAAAAAAAAAGTTAATTATACATTGACAAATTTTAATAGAGGTAAGTATAATTTACTCTATTTTATTTATAAAGGGAAATATGTAACTACATAGATCTCCCTCCAAGCCCAAGTGCAAATTGGAATCTAAAAGCCGAAACCCGAACTTTTTCTTTTCAAATTGATGTACTGTTATGTACAAGTAAAAATTGAGTTGGGCTGGCCACAACTCAGTCATTAGGAAGACACCAATGCACATCTTTGTTAGCTAGAATTATCAATGCTCATACACGGTTGTTTGGATTAGGTTTATATTAAATTCAGGATGGGCTTGAATTAGACTAAGGTAAGTTTGGATAAAAATATTTTACTAAACTAATAATATAATAGGTCAGCTTGAATTTGAGTATGAATTGCTTGAAACGCTTAATGTCATGAGAATGACTCACTCCCATTAAACCAGAGGCCGGTAAGTCTTTAGTTAGACATCGTTCTACCACTTTGATGCAAGGAAAATGATTTTACCATAAAAAATCGAATCACTCAACGAGACACAAAATATGTGAGGTTATTATATGTCAGTGGTAAATTTTACAGTTTTTTATTTTGTTTGATAGTTCAATTTTTACGTTCTTTATTATTAATCTCGGTGTAATAAGATTTGAAAATAATTAGATGTACGCAATTTTACTTTGATTTTTTTTTGGACTATTTTTAGTGTATCGAATGAATCATAACCATAGATGTATCATACACGCGAAACCCACCACCACATTTATAATTGTGATTCACTCTGACGTGCTGAGATCAACCAATTTTTTTTTCTTACTTTGGCAGACAAGAAGGCTGTTTTCTTATTTAGTATATGTGATTTCAGTGCAAATAACATTTTCTTAAAATAATTCCTTCAAAAAAAAAGACCCGATTAGTTTGGAGTAAATTGCCGGTCCAAAAAGGAAAAAAGCAGATGCGAGGAGTGGTGAGAAGAGATCAGGCGGCCTCAAGTGGCGGTTCCATTTTATATACTTTATATATTGGTGACTGAGAGCAATCTCATCTCATTTCCAATGGGGTGGAGACACCATATGTTGTTTCTTTTTATATAAAGTGAAAGAAAAAGGACTAAAATTGTTTCTTTTATTCTTGAAAACATGTTCATATATTTGTCAAAGACTTGTATGTATGTATGTGTGCAGTTTGGGTTGAATAATTCGAACTCAACTCGAGTTCAATCTAATTTTTTATGAATTTGAGCAATTATTTGTATAATTAGAGTTGAATTTGGGTTAAAAAATTTTAACCCGAACTTAATTAAGATAAGCTTGCGTTGAGGTGCTAACAACCAGAGTCCAACTTGAACTCGAACCCAAACTCGAATTGTAATATTTTTTTTATGCGTATTTTTTATTTTAAATATATTATATATAATATTCAAATTATGATAACCTTTTCAACTTCTTTTATTTAAATATTAATTTATTGTATAATTAATTTCCTAAAAAATTGTTCGTAATTTTTTAGAAATTTGCATTAAGTTCTTAATTTTGTGTGTGTTTAAGAGTAATCTAATATGAAACTTATTAAAGATCACTTTAAGTTTTCAACATGAAGATTGGTGATATAGATAATCCAAATTGACCTGACTTTCTAACTTGAAATCTCAACCTGAGTTGTAAATCTGAGTTTAAAAATTTAAGGATGGGTTGGGCTAGAGTTGAGTAGTTAGGGTTGAAAGTAGAGGTAGGTTGGATTAGAGTTGAACATTTTATACGTAGAATTAAGTCTGAGTTGTACCTCTAACCCGTCAGAGTTGCAGCCCTACCCCTATGGTGACAAAAATGATTTATGGTTATGATTCTTTAAATAAAATTTTAAAATTCAATAGCAAATGACAAGAATTAGTGATACAGGTTATTGGCATTATGTAAATTTAATTCAACTGGTTGAAAAAGAATTAAAATTATTAGATTCTTATTTGAAAAATGGCATTTGGCACATTCTGGCAAAATTATAAGTTTGCAATACTCTCTCTCTCTATATTATCTATATTACTATTAAAATTGAAAGGGATTTGAAAAATAGAATTATAACTTAAACAAAATTCTAAAACTTTTAAAATTACAAACACCAATACAAATATGACTCCATCAACAGGTGACCTCTCACTCTCATCAACTGACATTTCAATTCGGTTTCCTATCGGCTTGCATCAACTCTCATGTTAATTCCTGTTATTTATTTATTTTTAAATAGAAAAATAAAATTATAACCTAAACAAAACCCTAAAACTTTTAAAATTATAAACACCAATACAAATACGGCTCCAACAATAGTGACCTCTCACTTTCATCAACCTGTATTCCAATTCGGTTTCCTATTGGCTCACATAAACTCTTATTTTAGTTTTTTTTTTTATTATTATTTTTCTTTAATTTTTTCCCCATCTAAAGAGCAATAGAGAAGTATATTCACCCTAATTTAAAAAATCTTCAATTTTTTCTTTTGTTTGTTGCTCCATTCATGTTCCTAAACAAAACCCTTTTTTAGTTTCACTATATTATTTATTTATTTATTTATTTATTTTTAAATACAAAAATAAAGTTATAACCTAAACAAAATTCTAAAACTTCTAAAATCACAAACACCAATACAAATACGGCTCTATCAACAAACGACCTTTCACTCTCATCAACTGACATTCCAATTCGGTTTCCTATCAGCTCACATCAACTCTCATGTTACTTTCTTTTAATTATTAGAAAAATAGACACATAAATTATATAAGCACACCTTTTTTTTTCTCTTTTTTTTTTTTTACCTCTTTAATATATATAAAGAAAGTTACCAATTGTATTAGAATTATTATTTTTATTGTATTTCTCATTCTTAACAACACATTTTATTGGAAGTATGAGAATTATATTAAAATAAAATCACGTTGGTAAAAGAAAAAAAAGAGTTTTTTATATATATATATATATATATATATATATATATATATATATATATATATATATATATATAGAAAGTTACTAATTGTATTAAAATTCTTTTTTATTGGATTTCTCATTCTTAACAACACGATTTATTGGAAGTATGAGAATAATATATATAAAGAAAGTTACCAATTGTATTAGAATTCTTTTTTTATTGGATTTCTCATTCTTAACAACACATTTGATTGGAGGTAAGAGAATTATATTAAAATAAAATCAGATTGGTAAAAGAAAAATAAAATAAAAAAGTTTAATATATATATAAAAAAATTACCAAACAAAAATAACTACTAATTCTATTGTCTTCTATTAAATAAACTACTAATAAATCATTTAGTTATATTAAAATTCTTTTGCTAATAGGCTCCTAAAAATTATCAATTATTAATATACTCTTAAACTCTATTAATGATCCGAAATAATGATCAAATATATAAATTATTTATAGACAACATGAATTTATACCAAGAGGAGTACCAAGGAATTGAAGAGGTCTACCATAAGGTAAAATTCTATTATGCTTTATTTTTAAGTTGAATGATATCAGTCGCTTTTTATATTAGATAGTCTTTTTAGTAAATTCTTTTTAATTCTTTGAAAATATGTGCTGAAGATGGTATTTCTCACTATAACAAAAAAAGAAAAAGAAAAAGAGAGTTAGTGTTTAATAAAAGAACTTTGTTTATCATATTGCAAAAAATAAAAAATGATAAAAAATAGTGAAATCTGATGTTTCAAGTCAACAATTATTTTTTTTGCTTTTTAAAGTGGTATAAGATCTTAATTTTCATTTTGTGAATTTTCTTGGGTAGATTAATTGGTGAGAATGGCATAGACTCAGGTTGGAGCTCTTTGGTGATTAAGTGTCTGTTTGGGAGAGCTTCCTGAGGCTTCAAAAAGTCCTTTCAGGCATCAAAAGTCCTTTGAAAAAAAAATGTTACGTTTGGTTACAAATATGTAAAGGCCTTTTTGAAAAAGTCGATGATTAAGAAACTCATTTCAGAGAAATAAAAAAATGATGCTTTTAGAACCTCCTTTCAGAAAGCAAATTTTCTTTTGAAGTAAATTTGTTATTTTACTAATTTGTCCATGTAATTTTTATATATTAACAAGATTGTGTTATTTTCTCTTTTGGTCCCTCGTTCTTGCACCGCCATCCCTACTGCCACCTTTCACCACCACCACCACCTCCATGGCCATCACCACCACCACCTCCCCCATCGCCGTTTTCCATCACCACCACCACCATCGCCGCCACCATCACCACCACTATTGTCATCGCCTTCTATCACCACTGCCACCCCCGCCACCACCACTACCACCACCATCATCGTTGCCTCCACTTCCACCACCACTACCTCCACTAGCACCGCCACTTCCACTACCGCCTTCCAATACTACCATCTACAACTCCTTTGTTGACTTCACACTTTCTAAGGGTTGTTATCGTTGTTAAAGATAAGAGATAATATTGTCAAGAAAATAATAATTTAAAAGTTAAGCTCTATTTAAAAAATGCACTAGCCAAACGTCTTTTTTGTCCTAAATTCCTTCTAACAAAATTTCTTTTACGAAGGCTTTATCATAATTATTTTTCAAGCTTTTTGTTTCATTCTCAAATAGTTCGTGTTTATCCTAAACTGGACATTTTCTGGTCATATATCCTAGCATGAGGATAGACTATTCAGGACTATCCCTCTTCACTTGAAAACCTGAAACACTTGAGTTTCATGTCAGTATATCCTTCATCACTTGGAAACCTAAAACACTTGAGTTTCATGTTAGTATAATATTATTTCAATTAATAGTAACTATCCCAAAATAATGAGAATATACTATTCGGAACTAATGAAACACTTGAGTTTTATGTCAGTATAACATTATTTCAATTTTATATATATGTGTGCGCGTAGTCAAAATAGTGAAAGCCCAATAGCTCTCCTAGCCACTATGCATGAGGGTAGTGCAATAACCCTTCCTATAACACAAGAAATGGGAAGTTATCGAGATACATCAATATCTTTTATATTTTATATTTTTTTGGATACTTGATAGTACAAAATATATAAATCTTATATCTATTCATAAAAGATTTTTAATCATTTGTACTACTATTAAAAGTACATAGTGTTTCTAATTATTTTTTAATTTTCAAATGCTCTTTTAATTTTTATAATATTATTGATTAAATGTACATAGAGTTTCCATACATTTTTATATTTTTCATGATTTTATTTAAATAGAAATGATATTAAACCCAAACTTCACTCTTTTCTACCTAATCTATTTTGATAGCATTACGGAAAACAAATGAATAGGAATGCAATTCGAAAAAATCATAAATCAATTCAATGCAGTACTTTGGCAGCATTACGAAAAACAAATGAATTTGTACTATAAGAGGTGATGTTGTTTTAAAATTGTTAAATAACTCGCAAGTGTACGAATCTATTGAAGTATAGATCGGCAAAAACGAGGTCGAACCCAAGGGAATGCTTTGAGAATAAAAACTAATACAAATTCAAATTAATTTAAAACTAATCTAGTTTAAACAAAAAGTTGATTGATTTGAAAGATTAAACTAACATGCAAATAAAATAACACAATTAAAATCAAATAGAAAAAATAACTAAGGTTTCGGATTCCACCACCATTAAATCCATGAAGTTTCTAATATTCATTTATTAATTCCCAAATTTGGAGTAGCAATCAAGAAATCAATCTATTGCTTACTCAAGATTTAACAATCAAGCACTATGAAAAATATATTAAAAAGGTAGATTTTCCTTCGCTTTACTAGTGTAAAATTCTAAGCATCCTATATATCCAATTTAATGAAAAACATAAGATCAAAGATTATTACTTTTAAGAAATACAAACCCAAGCTTAGATTAATTATAATACTTTCTAACTACCACATATACATGATATAGATGGTGAAAGAATTATAAAATAATTAATCACAAGAAGCAAAAATCATAAGCAATTAAATCACACACATGAGAATCAATTAATGAACAAAAGAACTTTACTTCATTAATGGAGGTTTCCTCCTCAACTCTAGTTGAGGAGTTTAGTTACATATAGTAGAAGAAGAAGATAACAAAATAATAAAAGACATAATGAATAAATAAAACCCGAATTGTCTCTGTCTTCTCTGCCCTGGCCTCCACTTCTTTTCTCTTCCAAAACAGCCTCCAATTCATCTCTTTATACCCTAAGAGAATACATAAAGTCCTAATCTAATTAGGAGATAAAGTCCTAATCCAATTAGGAGAAAATTAGGGTTTTCCCGCAGCCCTAAATAGGTATATTTTTTTGCTGACATTCGGCCCAAGTTTTGACCTAGTAGAAGTTCGATTCACGAAATTTACGTGAAATACAAAAGTGTCCAGAATCTAATTTCGTTCAACTTATGTGGGAATTAAGTCGAATTGACGCTCAAAAATAAGGTTTTCAGTCCACTTTCCAAAACGGGATTAAAACTGGATTAAGTGTAGAATTGGGCTTCAGGCCCGTAATCTTCTTAAGCAGTTGTAATTCTCTTGAACCTCTTCCTTGGGCTGATTTGAGTTGAAATATGGAGTTGAATGGACCCATTAGATATAGGCTTCATATAACCTTCTTGGATATCATCTTTAAAAACCCAAAATTATGATTTTATCTGAAATAATCATTAAGGCCCTGAAAAAGACAGAAAACACAAAAATAGAGTAAAATCACATATAAACTATCACTAAGAGAATAAAATATGTAAATTAAGAGGCTAGAATGCATAACATTCAATGCCGATCAAGAGGAGCAACCTGCAAAACCTAACATCAGTTCTATAACATTTTTGAATGGATTTGGTAGTTTGATTTTTTCTTTAACAATTTTTTTTATTGTTCTAATTTTCTTATATACTTTTTTTTTTATATAATGTTTTTTGGGGTGTGCATAAGGGATGTAATATGTTTGTTGGCAAGTCAGACATGTGAGTAATAAAAATTGTAATTTGTTTTCATTACTTACAAAGAAATGATTCAATATATTGTAATTTATTTTCATTGCTTACAAAGAAATGATTCAATATCAGGAGTATATTTGTCTTCTCAATTTCTTTTTTAATTTGCATTATTACTTCAAAGTTAAAATCTGTAACTATACTAATAATGATTGCCAAGTCTACATCATATCACAAGATGTAATAAGGAATTTATGTCACCACAAACAGAGACTAAAGTAAGTGTTCGTTGATGTTAAATTGATATATTTAGGTAGTAAATATATTAATTTAAGCTATATTTTATTTATTGGTTCAAATAAAAATTTAAGCTTTATATTTAAAATTTATTTATTTTATTAATTTGATAGTCCTTAACATTGTAATGCTATACATATTTCTTTCTAAGTGTTTTTTTCATATCTTGATCATTTTTAATCAATTACATCTCATGTTTGCCTTTTGTTTCAATTTAACTTTTTTCTTTTGATTTCACTATTGAAAACAATGTGTAGAAAAGTTGGCCTTTAATTAATAAAAATAAATTAACAATGGAGACACTTTCCCGCACTTTAGTTTAAGAAAAATCATTTTATAATTATTTTTCTTTTTCAATTCAAATGATAAATATTCCTTTAACCATGTTAAGGATGTTTGACTCATTAAAATTTTCATTTTATTCATGTGAAAATAATTTTATTCATGAAAATTTTGTTTTAGTTCGTGATATAATACTCTAAAATTGTTATAAATATGCAAGGAAAATTTAACTAAAGTTTTAAGTTGATGTTTAACTACGTGCATGACACGTACGTTTTTACTAGTATATACACACACGAGTGTAGAAAGAGTGATTCCAATACACTCCACATGTTAACCTTCTTTGTTCATGAATACTTTTGCTTTTTCATATGCTCTCTTCAAATATCCCCTAAACCTGACCAAATCAAGTTTTACATTTTGTTCGTTCAAATATATGTCCAAGATCTCGCTGGACCAACCCTTATTTTGAAGGGCCTTTGGGTCCTCTAGCACCATCTCATCCTTCCCATACTTCTCCGCCAAGCTGCTAAGCTGCTCTCCCCCACCCCAATCTTGTACTCTATGTACTCCAATCCCATATCCCTAGCCGGTTTCCCGGAACACGTCTCGAACAACCGTTCCAACCCAGTGGGGACCACCTGCATGAACACCGACCCTGGCCGTAGAAACAACAAGTGGGTGAGCGTTGCACCGTGCACCCCTATCATTACATGACTCGAATGTATTAACACATATGCTTCGCGCAAAGAAGTCTCGGGTTTGGGCTCAAATACTATGACATCAAAACCCTCGTCCTGTGCCACTTTTTCCACTTCGACCTGGTTGAAGATCACACGTCCAACACCACCACTACGACTAGCTAGTATAAGGTGCGGCCTAGCTTTTGGAAGGATGGCCTTGGCCATAGGTTTTTTCTAGCAATTCATGGAAATGTAGTATAGTTCTTGAATTGGGTATTAATTTTGGGTCTATGGTCATGGAACCGTGTGACATAAGGCCCAATGTGGCAGATGGAAAACAATGGGTCACAGTATCATTGTCAAGGTTTATGATTGGGTGCTTGCTGAAACTCCGAAGCAAATCGGCATACTTTTGGACCCACCAATCGCGTGATTTGGAGATCACGAGGACGAAATCTTACTGGGGTTGATCGAATTGACAGTGATGAAGAGGGGAATGAACCCGTCATTGAACTCATGGAAGAAGTTTTCGGTGTACCCCTTAGCACTGAATACTAGGGCCGAGACATTGTGTTGGACCTTACATGGTGGGATTGGTGGGCCTGAAGTAAGACTGACTTCTTTGATGTGGCCCATTGTGAAGTTCTCCCATTTTTGAGGGTAAGGACGGACTTTTTCCACAAAAGGTCTTGAGTTTTCTTGGCCCACAATGGAAAAGGTGGACAGAGTTGGGTCCAAGACGGTTGCAGATGTCATAGTTATGATGAGAACGGTCACAGGTTACTGGGCTGACCAATGATGATCTGACATGTGGTGCAGAATGTGCCTCCCTCATGTGTTTCGGTTTCCAAAGTAGTGTTCCTGCAACTATGAGAAAATGACAAATAAGATGTCATGGAAATGGGCATAGACTTGCGAAATTACACCTTTCTATATTAAGTTGTGCCATAGAAATCTAAATTTAAACCAAAAACACGCCGTTTTCACTTGCAATATATATATATATATATATATATATATATATATATATAAAGTTAACTTAATTATTTTTTAGTATGCAACAATCATACAACTATTTCAAAACGTATATACAACCGGACTTTTGAAAATAATTTGGTATCATGTAAGAAGTAAAATGTCAGATATCATATCTCCTGATAAATTGCTTAATTGTCAATTTTTCGTATATACAACAACTTACGTTCAAACACAAGTTATTGAAAAATTTTATGCTATGTCCGGTAGAAAAGAATGATTGAGAAAGAATTAATGAGAGGGGGATAGATGATATTTCTCATGTTTGGTTGAAGGGAAGAGAAAAGAGAGAGGAAGCAAGGAGGGATGATTCATCCCTCCTTGTTTTTTGCTTTGTTTGATTGGAAGGAAGAATTGAGAAAGGATGGAAGAGAGGATAGATAGAAGAATCTTTTTGTGTTTTGTTAGAAGGAAGGGAAGAAATAAAGGAAGCATGGAGGGATAAAATATCCTTCCTTCTTTTAAGTTTTCTTATCTTTCCAAAATGGAGCGAAAGAGAAGAGAAAAAGATAGAATAAGTACTTATAAATATATAATTCTAGTTTTAACTTTTTCAAAAACAAATTGTTATTTAAATCCTACTGCATTAAACAACAATTGCCTGATCCTTTTGTCAGCAAATCCAAAAATTGTGATGAATATGAGTTTTGAGTAAATGTGTACATTAATTAGTACAAGCTTCATTCTTGCAAATAATTTCTTTTTTGAAAAAAATTGTAAAAAGTCTATTTTAATACCTTTGAAATTGATATTAAAGAAACAATAAATGCTGAAACCTAGCATGTGACAGACTTATTATTATTTAGTTTTGCTAAAAATTGTACTCAATTATGACTTCAGCAAATCTAAAAATATTCTACACCATTTAAAATTTTTGCTGCAATTATTAAATTTTGATTAATGTTCAATAATTTCATCCATTTGTATAAACCATTTGTTGGTTGATTAACCTTTTCAAAATTGAGTCATTTTAAATTATTTTTTTAACACTAATCACTTTATGTTTAATAACTTCAATTCAACTCATGACTTATTGGATTTGTTCATGTTATGCCGAGCATATGTTTAACACACTTGCTGGTTTGAGAATCTCAGTGTTGTTGAAAATTTGGAATGAATTTTTTTTTTCTATAATTATATATAATGAAAGTATATTAGTAAAAAAATTATAAAATCTCTCATTTCTTTCCTTTCAACCAAACAAAAAAGATGTCATTTTATGTATCCTTTTTACTATCTCTTCCATTCAATGAAATAAAAAGTGACAGAGACACATTTTCTTCCCTCATCCATCCCTCCCCCTCTCCCTTTCATCCATTCTTTCATCCCTCTAACTAAATGGAGTTGATCATTATATCCATCCTTTCTAATATCTTTTTCATTCAATCAAACAAAAAGTGAGGGAGACACATTCCCTTCACTAGAGATGTCTCATCCATTCCTCCTTCTCTATCTCTTCTATCCATTTTTTCATCCTTCCAACCAAACGGAACATTAAGATTACCAAAGGGACTCTAAGCCCAATGGTATAACAGTGTAACCTTCCCACCTTTAAAGAGGAGGAAAGAGGTTCGAGCATTGACATGAATAAAAGTGTGAAAGTACTTAACTAACTAAAAAACACGTTATAATTACACCAAGTTATGAGTGAAAATGTTTGCTCATTCAACCGATTTACATCAACAAGGCACAACAATATAATGATCGAGCATGGTTCAATTATGATTCACTAATTTTGTAATTCAACTTGGCCTAGTCATGACGGAGGGTGAGTCACATGTTTAAGTGACACATTGTGTTCATTCGGAGTTTGTAAATTGTCCGAGAATTTGAAGTGCCTAGGTGTTAGAGGGTCCTGTCCCAAATTGGATCCGGCTGAGAAAGTGATTGGGTATAAATGGGTGGGTATGTAGAACTACCTAATAGTCTAGGCTTTTGGATAGAGGACAAATGCCCAGCTCGTTACAGTTGGTATCAGAGTTAGACCCAGTCTTTGATCCGATGTCACGCATAGCATCCACCCGACCGAAGTCTGGGTCCGGGTCGTTGTTGGGTCATCCCATAATTAGGGAGGACGGGTAGGCAGGGTGATCCAACCGTAACGAGGGATGTTGCGAGTTTGGGTGGCGAAGAATGTTAGATGGTCTTGTCCCACATCGATTCGGGGTACAACATCGATTCGGATAGAAAAGTGATTGGTATACAACACTACCTAATAATTTAGGTTTTTGCATAAAACATCCTACCCGTTACACTAGAGATGAGTTTACTCTTACTAGGGATGAGTTTACTCTTTTTCAGCAAAAGCAATAGCAAAAGTAAAAGCAAAAGCAAAAAAATAAAATAAAATAGGAATGTGTTTTCGTACTGAAAATGAGAATCTAAAGTAGTAAAAAGTCGAGAGAGAGAATGAAACACATGTTAAACATAGAAAATGGAAATTAAGAAACTTGAGAAACACCCATTCATACCTCCTGATTGAATACATTGTATGTAGTCTACAGATTGACGAGAGAAAAATATGGAACACGAAGAACATTATTAAGAACACGATCATCGTCCTCTTCATCGCTTGAACCTTCATGTCTAAACAAACTTCAAAAGCAATAACTAAATGTCAATTAAGTCTCTGATCGTTTCAAATCTTTCTTCCCTACAAACACACATGCATATATATATATCCACACACACATGTATGTCAATTATTATGTTAATTAAACATTAATGGAAGTTTGGCAACTTTGCTCATTTAAAAGGGAAATGACGTAACATTAATTGAAGTATATATAAATACGATGAATGTCAGCTAAACTAGCACATCCAATTACACGCACATATGTTTACAGGTGCATAGACTAATATATATATATATATTGAACATTAAGAGACCAGGAAATGAGAGAAATGAATAAGAGAACAGTTTTACCTGGAGAGAGTTTGAGAACGGCGAGTGAACTTGAAGAGATGATCTGTTTAGTCTTTGGTTTTGAAGTTTGAAGCTGTAAAGGTCAAGATCTAGAAATGCTGGTTTGATAACAAAAACCTAGAGTGAGATAATATAACGTACGGTCTGAGGGTCAAAGATTTTGGCTCTTGAGTACATTTTGAAATTCCCAACGAGCTAAACACATTCAATAAAAATGATTTATATTTTTTTAAGGGGAAAGAAAAATTTGTTTATGAATTTTTGTTACATGATGTTACAATATAAACACTTTGAAAGGAGTGAGAAATTTTATTTAATACTGACTTAGAGTTGAAGACTATCTATTGTAATAGTAGAAAAAAAAAAGAATGGATCGAGCATTCTAGCATATGATTACGATAATGTCATTTAATGATCCAATTACATTATGACTAGATAATCGAGTGAAAGGTTTTGATTTTCTGGATCACAATCTAACTTCGGCAAATTATACAGAACCTTTTCTTTTCAAGTTGAATAGTACAAATTTACCGGAAAAAAAAAAGAAGTTAGAAAAGTACAAATGTGTCTTTGGCTGTACAAATTTTTTTTTTCTTTTCTTTTTAATTTTATTTTTTGTTTTTTCACATTTTTGGTCCAATGAGAGGGGTGCTATAGGTGGGTTGACACACTTCCGCACATACTCTCCAATATGGATGAAAATGTAATTTGACAATCAAGTTTTTTTAAGCGAGCTGATATTGACGCTTCACTAATATCCTTAGACAGTTAGACACTCCACTCTCATATTTTTTTACAATAAAATTACAAAAAAGTCCTTACAATGTACAATGTTTGATTTTTATATTTTAATACCATAATTGTCCTTACCTGATAAGGTTATAATTCTTCTCTCTCACGTTTTCTCTTCTAACCTGGCGCTAAAATACAACTTCTCTTTCACATTCCTTCTCCTGTCTCTCTCTCTCTCTGAAAAATGAAAAATAAAATGTCTGGAGGTCTCTCTGAAAAATAAAAAATAAAATATTTGAGTTAGAGGAAGTTATTGAAATTATTAAGACAAGCAATATTATAGAAACTCAGAAATACCTTTCTAATTACCAGGATAATGTGATTTTTTTTTTAATTTATTCTAATTTTTCTTCCGAATCCATTTTTTGAGTTGGTTTTGGAAAAAACCGATTCTTCTTGCTGAATCAATCTATCAATATTTATTTTAGAATTAAATTTTATTCATCGAAATACTATGTTGAGAATAATAGATGCAATTTCTGTGTAGATCAAGAAGGAGGAAGATGCTATAATTAAATAGAAGTCGAAAAATTTAGGATTCAATATAATGACATGAGAGAATGTATATGATTAGAATAATAAAAGTTATGTGATTAAACTAAGGGATGAGACATTCGCATTCTCATTTTCTATAGTTGCACTCTCATCTTAGGAGAAATGTCACTTCTAATCTCCACTTCATATGTGAATGATTAACTTTTTTTCAAAATACTAAACTATCCTTTCAAACATTCTATTTGTCTTCTATCTTTAATGATTTTGGTCTCTTTGACCTGATCCAAAAATAATACTCGAAAAATAATAATCCAAAAAAAATTCTCTATTTTTACGAAACCCAAAAAGAGTTATCTATGTTGAATAATTATTCCTTTCGACAAGACCAATATATATAAATATATATATATGTTGAAGAAATTATATCTTTTGACATGAGATAAAAAAAAAAATCTCTATAGAATAAATTATTTCTTTTGGCAGGAATTAAAAATTAAAAAGTATCCAAAAAATAGTTATCCTTGTTGAATAAGTTCTATCTTGACATGACAAAAAAAAAAAAGTACCTAAAAAATTTTATTCTTGATGAATAAACTATCTACATTGAGAGTACCCAAAAAAAAAGTTATCGTATAAGTTATATCTTTTGATAGGTTCAAAAAAATAAATTATCTCTATTGGAAGAAGTAAAAAAAAAAAGTTTTTTTGTTGAATAAATTATCCTTTTGACAGGGAAAAAAAAAAGACCTATGAAGAGGTTAATTCTTTTGACAAGATTAAAAAAAAAAAAAAGTACTAAAGCAAGTAAAAAAGATTAAAAAAATGATCTCTTTTGAGAGGACCCAAAAAAACATAATAAAAAAACTAAAGAAGGTAAAAAAGAGTTTAACTTTATAGTATAAAGGGTAGTTGTGATATTATAAAATAAGGGATGATATATTAATTAGTTTAGGGACCTTCTTGTCATTTTCTTTAAAAGAAAAGGTAGGTGGAGTGCAATTGTAAAAAATGGGAGTACGAATATCATTTTCATTAAACTAAAAGTATTTGAGTTTGATGCAAACTTTATATCAATGAATAAAAGTTAAAACTATCTCATCATAGGACAAACATGACCTAAGAGAATGTATATGATTAGGATAATAAAAGTTATGTGATTAAACTAAAAGTATTTGAGTTTGATGCAAACTTTATATCAATGAATAAAACTATCAAACATATAACTAATTAAAATCAAATGAAAGCTTAGTTTTACTTAAATAAAAATTATGATGAATTTAATTAAGCCAATGAAAGCTTGTTTGATTTTAGAAGAGAACTTTTATAAATTAAGAGATGAAAAGAGAAAAACGCGAGTCTTTGGAATCCTTTCTCCAATTGTAATTGTCATAATTTAGCTAAGTACCTTTTTTGCAATTGGACTTTTAAGTAGGTAAAAAAAGAATTGAAATTTTAAAAGTAGAAGAGATTGTGAGAGAAAACTGAATGAATGGAAATTCTAAAAAGGTAAAAAAATAATTGGAATTGAATCATGACTTAGAAGGGCAATTATGGTATTAAAAATATAAGAATCAAATATTGTATATTGTAGAGACTCTTTTGTAACTTCATTTAAAAAAAAGATAGAAGTGGAGTGCCTAAGAATATTGGTGGAACTCCAATATCAGCTCCCTTTTTTAATACTAATTTCAATATGTAAAGTAGAAGTTTTGTTTAGGGGTGTTCATTTGAGTGGCTTGAATCCAATTCCATCTGTGTGGATCATATTAGATTTTTAGTCCAATAGTTCAGTGACAAATTCATAAATTAAGAATATGTAGGAATCGGATCGGATTATGAATTAGAATCTCAACAATCTAATTTGATTTGTAAATTTGATTTGATCTCTTAAGAATATATATATATATATATAAGCCTTCTACATTTGATCTCAGACACTCCAACTTTTAATTTTAATATTTGAAATGACAAGTTTACCCTTCATCTCCTAAATGACACAAACATACATACATATGTAGATGGAGATAGATCTATAATAAAAAGTAATTGCTTTAAAATGACCCTAAAAATATATATAAAAAATGAATAGCCACCAATCTTAAAACTAAATTGCTCTTTAGTGACCATTTGAGGGTAGGTTTGTTATAGTGTTTTATGTAGTTACTAAAAATAATTAATTAAGTAAACATATTAAACCTTATAGAAATATATATATATAAAATTAGGGTTTTGATTGAATTTTATGAAAATACATAGTTGAGGCCGATAGTTCAAAATTGCAGAAATCCTCACTCTATATTCATCATATTTAAAGGTTTAATTGAACAAGAGAGATTTAATAATGGATAAGTACCATATGGGGGAAAGTAAAAAAAAAATGTAATAATAGATAAGTACCATATGAGGGAAATTTAAACAAATGAATGATTTGGAGTCGTATATAGAATCTAGATTCACCATATTTATATTATTATTATTTGATATACGCAATATATGGAAGTGTGTGTAGACAATGTTTTCAAATGGGGAAAGGATATTTTTGTAATTGATTTTAAAATAGTCATTGAAAAGTAATATTGTTTTAGGATCGAAAACTATTAATCTTTTTGTAACTTTATGTCACTATAGAACAATTATCTTTAATTTTGGCCACTTAAATCTAATTTTCTCTTTTTCATTTATAAATAAACTAACTCTAATTATACTTTCTCATTTGTCATTTCACCATATATATAAAAATTGTTGTAAGATTAACCATCCCAGACAACCGTATTCAAAGGCATAGAAAAGGGAAAGATACAATCCTAGCTCTAATTATAATTAGGAAAAATTAAATTTTGGTGACCAAAGTGATTTTAAACCCAATAAAAGGTAAGAGAAGCGCTACACATCTCGAATTTAATTCAAAATATATATCTCGAATACAATGTGGTGATAATTAAAAAGACAAATTTGTCCTTTACTTTGTTACATATTTCACTTTCTTTTAAAGATAACATGTGAATCGATTGTTTTTCCGTCTAGTTATTACCAAGGGAGGTAAGAAGGACAAATCAAATTGGGTTTCTTTCACTATTATTTTTTATTATATATATAGATATATATATTCTTCTCTGCACACTCACCCTAGAACTCTATCTTTAATGGGTCTTTCTTTAATTATACACTTCTTTTCTATCTAAAATTTAACCAAAATATCAAATCAATATACAATTATAAGAAGCTTCAAGTAAAATTATGTGTTTATTTAATTATTCACAATGGTTGAAAAAATTATAGTTATTATTCACGCAAAAGGGGCTACTCTTAGAGCCTAAAAAATTATAGATTTAATGGAAATAATATTTCAAATGAAAATACCTTATTGAATTCAAGTTATTGAATTATGTTGGAATTTGGATTCTATAATGATGATAAGTTTTGATATTTTTTCTCTTTATCGTATCTTATATTCTCTAAAAAAATATGTGTTCTACAATGAAAATTGTCATATCATCACTTATAGGAAAAAAAGAGTTGTCATATAATTGGCCACGTAATTTGTGATACTATATGGTGAAAATAATTTGTGATGTTTAATATTTTTCTTAAAGAAATAGAATATATATGTGTGTGTGGAGAGAAGGAAGGTTATTATGGACAAAAAGTAAAATGGTCCCTCATTAATAATTATTTTTTTAATTCGATCAATATTTACTTTTTAAAAAAAAAAATTAAGATCACTAAAACAATTTTTTATAATTTTGATCACTAAAATTTAATTTTCCCTCGTAATTATATACGGAGTATATAAATATACTAGCACGCCAACTTCTCAATCACAAGCACATATATATATATATATATTGGTAAAATATATTATATGATAGTCAAATGAGGAACCATGTAGGTCCTAGTCCTACTCCTACCCCCATATAGTTTAAGCAGTAAGAAAAATCAAAATTTGTTTAGATACTTAAACCTCGAGCAATGCTACACGTCTCGAATAAATATTACGAATTTTAACTCGAATCTATGTGGCAGGTAATATAGTCTATTATTTTAAAAGATAAAATTAAATGGTAAGTTATTATTGGTGGGATTCCCCCATACACGGAATTCCTATGGTATTATCACCTACCACATAGATTCGAGTTAAAATTCGTAAAATAAAATTGTGACGTTTAGCATTTCTCCTTAAACCTCATTCTTTTATCAACTGCAAGCCTTTAGGAGCACTCTCCTTGTATCTCTGTTGGAATCTCCCTAAAAATTAGGCCTGAATTTAAATAATTCATGTGTATTGCGTGTATCCTGTATTGACAATAACACCCTCTTTATATATATATATATATATATATTGTATTGACACCTCATTTTGTTGTTGGAAATTTTTATGCAAAGTTGTATTATATGCCTGAAAACAAATTGTTCCGTGTGAAAGTGACTCTATGGTGTTGTTTAATAATTTAATTCAATATTTAATTTATAACACGCACGATTTAGATTTATCGATATATTTATAGCAAGTATTCTAGATTTTTTTGAGCCTCATTCTCATTCTGCAAAACAAAATAACCCAGTTGATTGAAAAATATTAGTTATCCACAGGCCCAACTTTCATTGGGATTAGGTTGGGCTTGCAGTTGATCCAATTCAAACCTCTAATAAATATGAGGCCCAAATCTATCCCATTTGAAGAATTGTTCCCCATCAGGAGATCCATACGGATTGATACTCTCAACTATTAAACTCCTATGTGCTTTAAAAAAGTAGCAAAATATCAGTGTTATTTTTGTCACAAAAATAACTCTCTTCTAGTTGCTTTTAAAGGTTTTCAATTGTTCTTGATTCCTAAGATTAGAGTTTTGTTTTTCATGTATTTCCTACACTTCCATTCTTTCTTTCTCCCTAAATTTTTCCAATTTCTTCTATGAATTAGTCATTTGAATGGGTTTTCAAAAGTTACAAAAAAATTGAGCACGTCAGTTTTAAAGTGTAATAAATAAGTATAATAAATGAGGTCAATCTCATTTATTATACTTATTTATTACATTTTAAACCTCATTTATTATACTTATTTATTGTATTTTAAATTTAATTTTGTAATTAAAGTTGATGTGTTGATTTTTTATTGAGACACATCAGTGATCAGGAGGGCTCACTTATACACCGGTGAGTAACTAAGTATTGTCCTTAATTTAATGTACGAGACTTAAAAGGAGTTAATAGTAAGTATTTTTACTTTCTGTTTTCTTATTTTGTTCGTGTGATTCCGACGAAAGTATTATTTTTCTAAAATAATTCCTTCAAAAGAGCCAATTAATTTGGATTAAATTGTCGGTCCAAATGGAACCTAGTTATGACTTGTTGGTGGGACTTTGTGAAAAAAGGATGGGAGAAAAGTCTAAAAGCAGATTTGCGTAGTGGTGAGATGAGATCAGGTGGCCACAAGTGGCGTGGGGACCACAGAAGAGGGAAAGTTTCGTGGGATTGTGTTATATATATATATATATACATATAGATATAGAAGGGTGTTTATGTTATTTTTGAGAAAATTGAGGGTTTAGAAAATCTCAAAAAGGAAAGTCATTTAAAAGCCCAAGATTCGCGGACGGAATTCCACACGGGTACTTGAAGAGAGTGGAATTTGCGCCCCAACCACACGCCCTTGGATGAGTGAAAGATATATATATATATATATGTACGGAAATCTAAATTTACAAGTAACACCCTTGTGAATTTTATATTTGCAATAAATTACTGTTTTTCTTTTCATTTCCTTTTTTTTTTTTCTTTACACGTGAATATATAAGTTTCTCCCGTTCTTTTCTTTCCTTTTCTTTTCTCTTCTTTCATTCTTGTGCTTTAGGATTGTAGAACAAACATCAAATACACAGTTAATATCAATAGAGACGATAACCTTACCTTTGTTCGTGAAAGCATCAGATATCAATTGAGTGAAATACTCAGGAAATAAATTTTATCCGGTTAGTTTTACAAGTAACTCGATTTGTAATTTGGCCTTCTATGTGGGTTTTAAAAGGTTCAAGAAACTTCTCCATACTATATTTTCAATCATATCACACTTTCACTTTAGTAAAATTGAACAAATTATTTATTTTTACACATATTCTCATTTTCTATAACCATTTTATCCTTTCTATTATTATAAAAAATAAAGAACAATAGCTCTGAAGAGGAGTTTTTTTATATTAATTTTTTTTTACCTTAATAGAAAAAAAAAACAAAAAATGCACAATTACATAACAAAAAAATTCAATATTTTTTTTTGTTTTCCATAAATTTTTTCATTCGATAGAGGGGTTCTTTTATATCAAATTTTTTTTTACCTTAATAAAAAAAAAAAGAGTTTTTTTATGGGAAAAAAATTCCAGAAATAATTTACAGGAAAAAAAAACTAAATATGCACAATTACTTAATAAAAATTTTTGAATTTTTTCTTTGTTTCTCTGGAACTTTTCCATTAGAAAAAGAGAGAATTTATGAAAATAAAACAATTTTCAAAAAAACTGAAAATTATTATTATTGTGCATTTTTAGTTTTTTTTCTCAAAAATAAACTCATTTTTTTTTATTAAGGTAAAAAAAAACTTAATATAAAAAAACCCTTCTCTTTCTAATGGAAATTTTTTCGGAAATAATCTCTGGAAAACAAAAAAAAAATCAAAATTTTTTATTGTGTAATTGTGTTCTTTTAGTTTTTTTTGGAGAATCTTTTTTCTAGAAAAAAACTCCTTTTTTCATTAAGGTAAAAAAAAAACTTAATATAAAAAACCCCTCTATTCTCTATTTTTTCTTTATTTTTAATAATAATGAAAATGGTAAGATGATCATAAAAAAGGAGAATATGTGCAAAATAAGTACTTTGCTCACTTTTGCAAAGGTTAGTGTGTGATATAGTCCAAAATATAGCATATAAGGGTTTCTTGTACATTTTTAAAAATATAGGTGGGTTTTGGACCCTTTTTGCCCTAATGTCATACAAGTGAAATAAAAAAAATAGAGTACAAAATCATTATCATCATCTTCGCTTTTATCTCATACAAACGGGTTTGTCACATAATTTTTTTTTTTTTACTTTTTTCTATCACAAGTCATATCTTTTACAAGATTTAATTTTTTGCAATTATTTCTTATCACTTCATTCTTTTTTAGCTTTGATTGACCTCTTTATTAGTTTTGGTCAACCTCTTTATCTCTTACTCTTTATGTAACTCAATCTTCCTCTTTTCACAGATGCATCTATTGGTCAGCATTTAATGTGCTCATACCAGTTAAGCCTACGTTCTCTCTTATTTTATCACTACTAGGCAGCACACCTAGTCTTTTTCTAATTCTTTAATTATTAATCTTATCTTTTCTAAATACTCCTAACATCCATATTCGCATGTGGATTAAGTGATTTGTTGAATTACGTAAACCTTGTCTTGTTTGTGTATGTGTTGTTATCTGTTGCACAAAAAATAGGACCGAACTAGTAGTTCGGTTCGATTTTGGTTCCAAAATTATGGAACCGTTAAATAACCGTTCGATTACGATTTGAAATTCTTCGAAACCGAACCAAATCAAACTGAACTGTATATATATATATATATATATATATATATATATATATATATATTCTATGTTTTAAGACTAGAACTGTGGAACTAAATCGAACCAAATTATTTTTTCACGGTTATGTCTGGTTCAGTTCCGTAATCTTCACGGTTCGATTTTACAGACCGAATCGAACTGTGTGCACCTCTATTCTTAACTGTCCTTAAGGTAGGTAAAATTAAATTAAAACCCTTACTTTTTAAAATAAAAGAAATGAAAAAATAAAAATACAAAATGTGTTTTTAATTCTCAACAAAAGAACCATTTCTTATAATCACAAGCACGAGCTGAGATCCATCACATATGAACCGATTCCTCAATATTTGCTTCTATACAAATCAACCAGATTCACACCTTAGTTACATAAAACACAATGGATTTCAAATTATTCACGGAAGAAAAGAACATAGATATATATATATATGTATGTGTGCATATACATATAGACTGATAGACCCAAGACGAGAGTGCGACGATGCTCCATTTTTATTTCAACAATGGATGTCTGAAGACGGTACAATAGTCTTAGGTTATGCTAATTTTGAAATGTGGTCAAGAATAATCTTAGTTTATGCCAATTAAAATTTAAAGATCAAAGACTCCAAGTTTATAAAATGGTAGTTTTGTCATTATTTATTTTAATGTGTCGCTAGCGCTTCTTGCCTTTGTTTTAGAGACAAGGTCGGATGAAGAAGTGCAATGTGAGCCATTTTAGAAAGAGCAATGCTACACATCATGAAATTATTTCATGAATTTGTATCATGAATGATATGGCAAGTAACGTAAAGAGTTAGTATTGGTGGGATTCCCCCTATACACAGAGTCCCATGATATTATCACTGAATCCCACCAATACTAACTCTCCACGTTACCTACCACATCATTCATGATACAAATTCATGAAATAATTTCATGACGTTTAGCATTTCTCTTTTAGAAATTAAACGGCTCTATTGATGCCTTTCATAGTTGATGAATATATGTTGCAACAATTTTATAATTGAGGGGTGTTTAAGAACATTTTGCCTTTATTGTATCTTGAAGTTGAATTATTACAGGAGTACTAGTCTAGTTGTAAAAAGAGAATAAAACTTAATTGGGGTAAAATACACTGATATCCCCTGAGGTTTGACCTAATTACACCCGGTATCAAATTAATAGATTTTGTTATAATGACCTTTCTTGAAGTTTGCTCCGTTAGACAAAGACCCCCCTTCGTCCAAAACTCTGTTAGTTTTGTCAAAAAAATTATGGTAAATTACACTGA
Organism: Cornus controversa; assembly: GCA_026545225.1. NCBI lineage: Eukaryota > Viridiplantae > Streptophyta > Magnoliopsida > Cornales > Cornaceae > Cornus > Cornus controversa. Next base: position 50,089,379 of record CM048848.1, read on the forward strand.
CCTTCCCTGAGGTTTGGTCTAATTACACCCGATATCAAACTAATTTATTTTGTTACAATGACCTCCCATGTAATAGAAATGAACTAACCGACGTTAACTTTTGAGTGAAATGTCTATTCTACCCTTAATATTATATTAATATAAAAATTAAAATATTTATATATATAAAATAACATTTTTGCCCATCTAATATAATAATATTTATTATATTATATATATAGTAAATATTATTATATATATACGTGTGTGTGCACACAACCCCAGCTGCCATCATCACCCCCATTGACACCACACCAAGATCATTGCCATGCTACATACCAGACCCACCATCCACGACTGTCATGATGTCAAAATGTGAAGACATATCAAATTAATATGTATTGTAGCATATATGGCCACCACCATGCTCCTACCATGTAAATATTACTTTTTACTTTATATATCGTAGCATATATTTGATGGACAAAATTTTTACTTTTTACTTTTGAAATAAGTTTAGATACTCCCATCATATATGCTACAATACATATTGACATCACCCTTTTCGTTACAATATGTCTTCACATTTTGTTACTACTAGCACATTAAAATAACAACTCTCATCACCATTTTGGTTACATGATTATTGTCGCATGCATAAATCACTTCACCCTTTCGGTTTCATGAGTTCAACAATTTTTTGTTAATATCATAGAAGAATAACAATTCCCTTCGCCCTTTTTGTGAATCATGACATGTAAACTCTAACTTAGTTATCACAACAACTAAAACAAAATCATCACTCAGGGTAATTTACGATCATGACTATCAATCGCACATCTCTCATATATATATATATAAGACAAATAGTAAATGAGTGACAAATCAGTTTACAAGGGAACTATGGAGGGAAAAATCCCTCCACATGGAAAGACGTGTGACAGAAGACACGGCAAAACAAACAGTCAAAAGTCAGAATAGTGACAAAGTCAAAGTCCATGTAACCTCAAATCCCCTATTATAAAGATAAAAATTCATATTACGTTAAGAAATCAAAATATAAATATTCATTCCCACTCCAAGGAGAGGGATATGAGTTTTCTAAATCACTTTATTAAAGGATAGATAATTGCTTTTACACTTTGGCGTCGTCTGTGGGAAGCTCGCAACACACCTTGAGTGAAATTCATGCTCTTACAGTTACGATCAAGAATGATCGTAGATATTCAATCACCTATACACAACAAAACGATGGAGCAAAACCAGACACAGGAGCAAGTGTTACAGCAGTTGCGACTACAGTTGGAGGAATCCAATCGTCTGAACTAACAGCTACAGGATAAAATCAACCGCCTCACTAAAAAATAAGTGGCCGAACCTCAAGCGGTACAACTGACCCTGTCGAGCATGTATATCACGTCCAACTAAAAATGGCCATGGACGCCGAAGACAAAACTCTTATGTGCAGAGCTTTTCCGACCAGTTTGACGGGAGCTGATAATTACGTTTGTGTAATGAAAAGAGACTCTGTTTTTATCCTTTACGAATTAATTGTTCTTGTTGAACGCTATTTATTGAAGTCTCATAAATTTTTTTTTTTTTATATATTTCGAGACTTCTTAGCCCATGCAAGAAAAAACACTGCCACATTAGACACAAATAAATTCATTATATGTTTTACGTCAAGCAAATACATGGAGTAATTCTCGATGGAACAATAATAAAAACAAGATGTGTAGGTGGATCGACTCATCAAGTTTTCATTGAAATAGGTCAATGTGACTGTTAGTAGTGGTTGCCTGGTTGGTCACATTTAAGGAGAGTTGTGTTTGACCAACCAGTAACATCACAGGGGTCTTTGGACCCTTTGGCAGACAGCCAAAAAGCTATATATATAGGATAGATACAGTGCTACTTATTTTTGTGTAATAAATTGTTTCGTGTACTTTTTCGTAGTTGATTCCTTTTATGTGTAATGAATTTAAGGAATGACATAACAATAAAGACTGAACACATTTTGGAAAGACAAAGTAGTCAAGGTTATGCTACAAAGAAGGTACTTTTTATATTCCAGATTATCCATTCCTGGTCATGATCAACACTTGATCTTTAGTCAAAGGGGCCAAGAACAACGAGGTTAGCTTGGGCTTTAGCCTATATTAACTCAACCCAGCCTCGTAACATTTTCTGAAACCATTAAGAATTGGGCTTCATGCCCATTCCTTTCAATTTATAATATATATAAAGTGCAAAAAGTCCTCCGTTATATACAAATTGTGTGAATATTCTCGTGACATTTAATCAACTTCCTACATTTTTGAAATTGTGCAAATAAGGATATTACGTCAGTTTGTTGTTAACGAAAAATTGAAATGTTCAAAATACTCTTACGACAAAACTAAAAAAATGTTAAAGTGCAAAAAAGAAAAAAATTCCTTATATGCAAAATGTGAGAATACCCCTCCCTCAAGTTTAATTAACCCCTTATAATGAAAAACTGAAATGTCTAAAATTCTCTTTCTATTACGAATCTCTTTAGTTGTAAGAATTGTACAAAAAAAAGAGAGAAAATTATGAGTGAGAACTAGAGAGAGATAATCTCATAGAAAGAGAGTGTGGGAGAGAGAGATAGAGAAGAGAAAAAAAAATGTGAGAGAGAAAAGAGAATAAAAAAAGTTAAGAGAGAGAGAGGAGAGAAAAATGTTGATATATATATATATATATATATATATATATATGTATATATGGAAAGAGAGGAGAGAAAAAAAAATGAGGGGTGTTGTGGTCATTTAAAAATGATATTGAAAAGGGGTTTGCTACACATTTTTTATATAATAGAGGAGTTTCTTGTACTTTACTCTAAAATATATAGAAATTCATGAGGAGTATTGTGGTCATTTAAAAAGGGTATATTGGAGTTTTTATTAAAAAAAATTTCTAATGACCAATAGACGGGGCAATTTGCACAAATGTTCATAGGTTATATGCATGTACTAAATAAAGGGTGTTTGTTGCACATTCAGTATATAACAGGGGTTTCTTGCACTTTACCCATATATATATATATATATATATATATATATATATACCTACCTTGGCAAAAAAACTCACTCACACTTTGCCCTCATTTGAACTTGAGTTATAGACATTCTACTTTGAAATGTGAAAAAGTACTATTATGCTACAACTTTTGGTGATATCTCTTCTTTTACTTTATTACTTTTTACCTTTTTATGCGAATATAAATATAAATTTATGTACAAATATATTAATTTAGGAAAATGATATTGTCAAGACACTTGACTTCATATATGCATGGATAGAAAATGATATTTTTCATATAAAAAATTCATGATGCACATTTTGAAAAAGTTTAATGGACTCATCGAGGCTCATCTTATATGATTTTAAGGTGTTATCACTTGATTTACACACTCAAATATTTATATTAATAAAAATTTAACAGTTAAATCAATATCCATTAAAGAAGCGACCCAATTCATAAAATCAAATAGAATTTTTGGTAGAATACCAATCTAAACGACGGTATCTTCTTCAATTCACAAAATCCGTTTAATAAGGTTAGATGGATCAAATTAAATCTTCATCATTATATATTTTCCCAGAGGTATCATAATGTCTCTCTCCATGATATATATATATATATATATATATATATATATATATATATATAAGGATTAGTCCGAGTGGTTATTTTCGATTTAAAAAACGTGACATTGAAGTACAAAAAAACTCTGAAGTATGTCCAAATTTGCAAATAAACTCTTGAACTACATTTTGAACACAATACCCTTGAACTATCACATTTTGTTACAAAATATCACTGCGTCTGTCATGTGATGGACTACCTATTTTTCATTAAATGTTCATAATACCATTTTTTATTGAATTATACTTAACCCATTTTTCTTATTAAAATTAATTATGAAAAAAATTCATACTATTTAGATGACGTATTCTCCATCATATTTGAATAAATTTACCTTTAATTCTTGAAATTAATTATTTTAATATAAATCTTAAGTAAAATTTTTTAAAGAAATTTAAGTAATTTCTTAATTTTTCATTAATATACAGAATGAGAAAGAAGGTATTTTTTTTAAAGTAATTTCTTATTTTTTCATGAATATATTGTATGAAAAAGGGTATTTTCTTTTACGGTAAAAAGGTTTAAACTAGGTATAATAAATTTTATTATAAATAGTAAAGTTTTATAGTTTTAATAAATTTTATTTGCAAAAAAGAATAGTTCACGGATTTTATTTTTTTACTTTACCCTGTATAATAATTAAGGTAATTTGTGCGTAGCGAGTATCATTGTCAAACAATCCAAAGCTGTACCCTCTATTTTGTCCGGTGCTTATGCAAGAAACCACCCATGTAGCCAACTTTCTAAATTTATAGGTATCCATTGTCCTAATTTTGCGGTCCTTCTGGCCCTTTATGAATTACCACTTACTTGAATGGTAACCATGAAAAAGTAGATTGAAAGGCACTTAACTTCTCTCTCCTACCAACATGCCATTATTGCCTTGCAAAGCCGCCTTAAATGCATTGAGATTTCACAATAATTCATAAATTGTGCTCCATTCTATCAAACAAATTGGAAATATCTATCAAGATAGTCGTTTACAGGGCGGAGCCAGGAAATTTCCTTTGGGGCAAAATTTACATTATGTAATTACAATTTGAAAATATAAGCAACTAATTATAATATAATTTTTTAAAATTTTAGTTATAGTGTATATATGTTGAGAAATTTGTTCAAGAAAATTTTTTTCAAATTTGAGAAAAATGCAACTTAAGTAATTAGATAGAAAATTGATGTGAGAATGAAAAAAATTGAGAAGATGAACGAAAAGTTACAACTAAAAAGTGAAGATATAAAGAAAAAAAAATAGGAAACCAATTTTTCTTCAACAATTAATTGTTTCAGTTTTTCAAAAATCCAATTTTTAGAAAAAGATTTTGAGTAATTTGATTCCACTTCGAAAAGATATATTTGATTAAAAAAAAAATTTAACTAAACAAAATCTCATAAGTTTTAACAAAACAAGATTATTTTTTTGTGGCTTACACATAAATTAGTCATAGAATTTGTTATTTGTTAGTAAATGACTATTAAAAGTTTTAGTATATATAAGATTATTGTTGTTGTTTATAATTTCACAACACTTGTTTTTCCTCCTTTCAATTTGTCATTTAGCAAATGAAGATTGATATATAATTCTAGATGTTTTTCTTGTAAACATCAATTTACAAAAATATTTAATAAGAAAGGTTCGTGCATTTTTATTGAATATGAGGGGACATTAATATATTTCTCTTTTGAATTAATATAATAGATATTGTACATGTGTATATGTAAATAAAATAACGATTTGTTGAGATAAGGATTACAATGTTAATGAAGTTAAATTTTTATTTCACAATATTTGGGCGTTCAAAAGTATGGTTACAAGGTCTAAGTTCAATTTTTTTATATAGTTTTCAAGGGGACACAAGCTAAATTTATTTTCAAATTTCCTATTTGGGGTCAATATATGAGTTTTTTGAAAAGATTTGGGGGGGAGGGGGGGGGGGCAAATTGAAATTTTTAATAAATTTTAAGGTACTATTTAAAATTAATTATTTTTTTTGGGGATATCATAAAAATTTTAAAAAAATTTGGGGGGCCCCTCGTTTAAAGGAGCATGGGCAAAATTGGATTGATTGGAATGAGAGGAAAAGAATAGAAATGATTAGGAGGAAAACTTATTTAGTTTTTGTCATAAAAAAATAGAGAATTCGGACGGATTTGGAGGGAGAATTTAGTAACCCTTTGCAGAGTAATTTTTAGGTTGTGTATGGTATAGTAAGAGGAAAAAGAAAAGAAATGATAACATTGTGAGTAGCGCGGTGCGCAAGTGATTACGAAAACTTGATTAAAACCTAGAGGAGGAATGATTAGATTTACTTGCTTGTTTTGCTTAATTTTTCAGATTAATTCAATTTTTTAGTTACAATTAAAAATTAAACAATCGATCATATAAAACAAGTAAATAAAATAAAGCGTAGAGAAAACACCAGGTTTACATAAAAAAACCCAAGACGACAAAAACTACAGGTGAGGTTGTTTTCTCGGAGAACCAAATTCACTATCGTCGAAACAAAGTACAACAAATTCTGTTCCAGACTCACACCCACTCCATTCTGCCAAGAATTTGATGTTGAGCGCCTCACTCTTGCGACTCCACGTCCAATTGTTGTAGACTTCATACTACGTGACAATCCTTACACAATGGTAATTGGAAAAATATGAATACTCTGCGAATATTCTGTCTCCTTTGTAGTGCGATTGTCTTCTCCTTCCTCACCAACAAACAGCTGAGAATAAACCAAACGAATGAATGACTTGATCAATAAAAAATCTTTGAAGCAATATTCAAATGATTGATCAAGCAATGAGAGCCATAACCCTAATCACCCAGTGTATGTGTGTGCTCTAAAAAATAAATCAAATAAGAATTTTCTGACCTAAAAATAACTCTTTGGTTTCTATCTCTAAAAATAATAATTTTCTTAAAGCGTAATTAGAGATAAAACATATGAGAATATTTATAGATGATGAAGTCTTATATTTACTTGAAAAATGAGTTAAAAATCCTTTAAAAATGTTTTCCAAAGTTTTAGGGATTTCAGTAATCAATTTAGAGTCAAAACGGGAGTTTCTAAATAAATAGAAAGGCAAGTTCGGACTATTTCAACTAAGGTTAAAATCCAATTTGAGATCCTCAGACTACTTGGACTGATCTGAGCTTTAACTAGAATGGTCCAACTTTGAAAATTCTAAAAAAATTCTTTCAAAATCCTAATTTTCAAAGCAAGACTTCACTTTATAAAATACTAAGTGTTCTCATGCATTAACCTTGACTATATGACACTCTTACTTGATCAACGATGTCCATGAACATGTTCGTCAGCTCCATAATTGATTGCAATGAATGGAACAGTAAATTATAACTCGATCAACTTAGTTTTGACATCGAAATTCATCAATTACAAATATATACGTCACAAACATTAGTTATGAAAAAAAGGAAATAAAAAATAATATTAGCCTTTTATTGTGTTTGGCTCATTAATGAAAGAAAGGAAATGAAAAAATATTAATCATTATCATTTTTGCCTTTGTCCCATATGAATGGGGTCGATCACATGAATTCTCTCTGTCCAATATTTTCTATTACATGTCATTTATCCTACAATATTTAACTTTTTAAGTCATTTTTAATAACATCATCTCATGTTATCTTTGGTCACCTTCTCTGTCTCTTACCCTCTATCACAACTAGTCTTCCTCACTTCACCAGTGTGTATCTAGGTTTCCGATATATATGTCCAAACCATCTTAGTCTACTCTTTCTAATTTTTTTACAAATGAGTGTTACACCTTATTTTTCTCTTACACTCTCATTAGCGATCTTATCTCTAGTCACTCCAATCATCCACCTTAACATTCACATTTTCGTTTTATGAACTTGTTCTTATCCCTTTTTTAGGATGTAACACTTCGTCCCATACAATATAGTTGGTTTAATAACGATCTTATAAAAATTTTCTTTTAGCTTATGTGTTATCTGCTTATCAAACAATATCACATTAGTTTGCCTCCATTTTGTCCAACCCGCACATATTATACTAGTTATGTCGCTATCTATCTCTCCATTGTTTTGTATTATCGATCCTAAGTACCGCAATTGGTTATTTTGAGTAACCTTTTGGTCTTAAAGGGCTAACATTATATTTTCAATGTTCGAATATTCATTAAATTTACACTCTATATACTCGATTTTAGTTCAACTAATTTTCAATCCTTTTGATTCTAGAGCATTTCTCCATATTTCTAGTTTTATTATTAAGTTCCTTTTAGAGGTATCTAAGAGCACGATATCATCGGCAAACATCATGCACCATGGAATATCATTTTGGAAGTCTTTTTTTTTTTTTTTATCTCATCGAAGATTGTTGCAAAAAGATATGAGTTTAGCACCGATCCTTGATGCAATCCTACATTTATGAAGAATTCACTAGTGTTACCACACGTAGTATGAACTTTAATTTTTGTATTCATATATGTAGAGACCATAAATTTTATTTTATTTTAATTATGGGTGTTAGACCCGAGATGAGTGGTGGACTCGAAATTGAATTGGACTCTTTAAGAGGAGGTGGGACAAAAGTTAACTATTGGGAAATGATGTTTATGCTATGGTGTATTTAGTATACGGTTAAAATGGACATGAGGGCCAGAGATTATTGGGTGACTCAAAAAATTATTTGGACTCCGTATGTGGAGATGGGCCATTGTGTAATTGTCAAAAAGTCTATTAAGGGGTTAAATGATTAGAATTTTGGAGAGAAGGTTTGAGGCATGATTTGTTTGAAATTTTTAGGGACAAGGAGCAATATTTTAAGAGATGGAGTACTTAATTTTTAATTAAGGAAAGTTGAGAAAATATAAATAGAGAAAAAAAAGTAAAATCTCTCATTTTTCACATATATATATCTCTCTCTCAACCGATCAGCTCTCCCCCTCTCTACCAACTTCTTCATCTTCTCTCATTCTCTTTACATTTTTAAGCACATGGAGTTGTAACTAGGTGTTGTCCAAAAAGAGAAAAATGTCCCCCTCGTAAAGCTCTACATTTCTACCGATTGGTTTTTAATTCGGAGCATTTGAAATTTGGTGGAAGCTAGGGTTTGAAACCCAAGAGGGAGAGATTTGCTAATCCAAGTATTTATTATGTTCCTCTTAACTTCATTGCATGCATTCCTTGATTTAACATGAATTTGAGTATCTTTGAGACTCAATTATGTATGTATGATGGAATTTAGGAATTTGGTTGGAAATAAAAGGGTTAATATTATGTATTGAGATATGTCATGATATCAATCTTGGAAAATTATAGGTCTTATGTTCCATATGGAGTGATGAAGTTCACATGGGTGATAGGTTGTAGGAATTGGGGTTTGGAAAGAAATGAATTTTTTATGTTATGTTTTATGATGTCCAAACGTGAAAAATTCATGATCTATGTACTAAATGGTAAGTAGTTGGATATAATATAGCTTCATATACTCAAACTAGTGTTATGAACATAGGTTGCTCACAAGGTGTTTGACAAAATGCATGACTAAGAAAATTTTGCATAATTTGTACCATTCTTTGATACTTTGAGATGGAATGGTGTAATGTGAGTTTATAATGCATTTTGGATATTTTATATGTTGTTGTCGGGTTTGGAATTGAATTGATTTCAATGTCGAAGTTTATTTTGGCACTTTGACCCTTGAGTGGCATTGGGTTCCTTTGTGGGTTGAAAGGAAGAGATGTCATTAGGAGATGATGTTATTGAGAATTGAATGTCGTCATATACATAATCATGGTGTGGTGCATGTGGTCTTTTATCCTTAACCATGTTTAGTAGAGACTTGTCTATATTAAATTTTATGTGACAAGACACATTTATTGGATTGGGGATCATGATTGAGCTTATGATATATACATATACATACATATGTGTGTGTGTATGTGTGCGCGCGCGCGTGTATGCGCGCACATGTGTAAGTGTGTAAATGGGATGATGGATGGATATTTTATATCGTAGTGTTAGTTCATAGGCATGGTGATGTTCACCCTTTTTTATCATTGTTAAGTTGTATTTGTTTAAGAAAAATATTGTATAAGATGAAGTATGTCCATAAGATTATGGAAAGTGAATAGGGTTATGAACTTGCACATGTGTGGGAGTAACTGGGAGCACACATTGATATTCCAATATGATGTTTGTTATTGATATGATTGCATCTATCTTAGTTAATTATTAAGCATATAGTTGGTTGAGGATGAAACCATGAATGGTGATATATAATGGAAAATTGGATATATATTTGCATAGATTTTGTGAATGCATGAAATTGACTTGCAATGGAGATTCATGCGGAGATTTATGGATGTTTTAGTTAAGAAAATGTATGTATGAGGTGAGATGCGGTTGAAAGGAATGTTTTGGAGACCAAAAACATGATTTTTGGGGTTTATCAGCAAAGTTCAATTGGTCCCCAAAAAGTAGGATCGATGGCACTTTTTGTAGGTCCAAAGGTACTGAGAAAAGTTGCACTGGTACTCCAAATTTACGATCGATACCATTTTGAAACAATAATTTGGCTCAATTTTACAAAATTCATAATTTTTTCGTTATAACTCTGATTGAGGTAATTCTTTTTTTGAAATTAAGTGTCTCAGAGTCTAATTTTCATTAAGGATGATTTTAGGGTTTATTTGAAATTATAATTTCATGGGAAGTTAGAATTATTTTTCATACAGTTTGATAGGTCGTGAAGTGAAAAGCTGATAGAACTTGGAAAATATACATGAACATGAGGGTTTAAGTTCAATAGTTGAAATAATATAATGAATAGTGATATATGGTCCCTGTTGTTGAGGTTTGAAATGAGTTTAATTATTAACTTAAAAGTTGTGTTGTTTGTGCATGATAGGTTTTTGATAAAATGTCCCAAAGGGGCGTCCTTATGCAATAGAGGAGTTTTGGTCAAACTAGCCTTAAGTTGGGCGTTGAGTTAGGCTTTTAAAAGGTTAATGATCAAATGCATTGTGCTATGAAGGATAGATCATGTTATATGATCTATGTTGTTATTGGAAAATGAATAATATATGCATACTTGGTGGGATGAGAGAAAACTAAAATCTTAAGGTCAAGTGTGTTCTTAATTTTGTGAAAATCTCATGACTTGATATTAGATTATTATGGGGATGTGTTGGGTAAATTGTGAACTCGAAGAAATGTGATTTGAATATAGTGGTAAGTTAAAATCTTGTGACCATTGTGTGATAATTTAAAATTGCCATTGGATTAGACTACGTGCTTGCATTTGAGGATCTCATGCATGGTTGTGTGTTTGAATATGCACTCAATGTGTGTACATGTATATGTGTGTGCGGATCACATCTGTGTGAGTATAACATACATGTATATATGATTTTGCATGGTACATGCTATAGTTGAGAAAAATATTACACACGTTTTGGCCATATGTTGCTTTGCGTGTGTTGGTTGTGTGAAACATTGGTATGGTGTTAATTTTCAAAGTTTGGATCATGGAAAAGGGGGAATGAAATTCTTCGGGGTTGAAAGCCCTCAAACTTGGCCAAGTATGTTGCTTCACCGGTGAGTTAGTAGCCCAGAAAGATGAGGTAGGGTGCGGGGCTACGACATGCACTAGTGTGTGTTATTTGGCCAATCTGATGTTATTTTTCATGAATTGGGAAGTGTTCCCTTCATGGGTGAGTTCATTGTGCATTGACACTTATTTTGAAAATGTGACATGTATATGTGTGTGACAAATAGGTTGAGTATGTGATATGTGTGAGTATGTAACGCATGGTGTGTTTTAGAAAAATATGCATGTGATGCACACAATGTTTGAAATGTGAAAAGATATATTATGTGATTCATGGATGGTGTTATGTGAAAAACGTGTATTCATGTGTAGCATGAAATTGGTATAGGAAATGATACTTGTACATGTAACTTGGAACATGATGTGTTGACATTAGAGACTTCATTTGGTGATGGCTTGGTAATTTTTGAATAAATCATGATGTAGAAATATTGGTATTGTTATGAATAACAATTGATAAACCTAAGTTGTGATTGATAGGCGTTAAGTCCTCCTTGCCAGGTCCACGAGTGTTATATATCCCTTATGATTGGGAAATGAGGAGATTGCAAAACCTAAGAATGATAGGTTTCCCAAATAGTAGACGGTATAGTCTTTTCCATTGATTCACTATATAAGAGTGGATAGATTTGTAAGATATTCTTGTCTTGGTTGTAGTTAGGATAAAGAGAAAATTTCTTCATTTGGTCTTGAATGTGATTTCTTCATCTTAAGGTTTGCTGATTATGACGGGATATGGATGTCATACTTTGTATGCATTGTTATTAACTATAGTATCGATAAACCAGTGTTAGGATTTCTCTACTGAGCTGTCGACGTTCATCCCATTATCTATTATCTCTTTTAGGTGACAATAAATATGGATGATATGACATTTCTCGTTATTGTTTCTGCGCGTTGAGAATTTATTATTCTATTTTTTGATAAGATATGCAATGATGATCTTATTCATTTGTATTAAAAGGAATATATTATTGATTTTGTAAGGAATGTTCTCGGTGGAGAACCATTGTATTTATTTTTTTGAAATTCAATTATGATAATAGATTGACAATTATAAACTATGGAGATGTAAGTTAATTCATTTGTGGTTCCATGGAATATAAATCCTATATTCTTCGTATATATCTCTGATGGACTATTATTTATTAAAATTTGAGGTTACGATGAATTCATGCCCTTAAGATATTTCTTTTATGATCACGGATTCGAGTCTTGGGATTCGGGTCGTGACAATATACATATCTTGGATAATTTTTGTGATTTGTAAGGGAACTTGTTTTCTTTGTAGGGGTCACCTAATTATATCCCTTGGGACCCTATCATACATTTTTTCTAAGTATATAAAATCATATGTAAGTTTTGTTTCTTACTTTACATGTTTCAACTAATTGCCTAAGTAGATATATAGCTTTTATTGTTGATTTTTTGACATTAACCCGAATTGGTTATCCGATACCAAGGACTTCTTCCTTAGTCTCTGTTCTATGACTCTTTACCACACTTTTATTGTATGACTTATTAATTTAATTTCTTTATAGTAGTCACAATTTTGAATATCCCCTTGTTTTTATAAAATGGTACTATTGTATTCTCTCTCCATTCATTTGGCATCATACCATGCTCTAGGATATTGTTAAACAACTTTGTTAACCACTCAAGTTCTACGTTCCCTAACGTTCGCCACGTCTCTATGGGAATATTATATTGACCTACCGCTTTATTACTCCCCATTTTCTTAAGTGTATCATCTACCTTCTTTTTAGTAATTTTATCAATCATTCATATGTTAACTTCATTTTCTTCTACTTCTTCTCTAGGGTATTCATCATTTAAAAAATTTTGAAAATAATTATTTCATCTGTTTAATGTGCCGCTTTCTTTGACTAAAATAGTGTCGTCTATGTCCTTAATACATCTAATTTAGTTTAGGTCTTTATTTGATCTTTTCCTATTCTTTGCTAATTTATAAATATTCTTCTCATCCTTTTTTGTGCTTAGTTTTTCATATAAGACATTTAATGAGTTTTGTTTGGCTTTGCTTACTATGTTCATTAGTTTACCTTTGAGTTTATTATATATGTCTAAGTCTTCTTGGAGTTTACTTTTTTGCCATACTTTAAAGCTTTTCCTCTTTTGTTTAATGATTTGTTGTACTTTCTCCTTCCACCACCATGTCTCTTTCTTAATGAACTTCCTTCCTTTAGTTTCGCCCAAGACTTCTTTTATTTTATTCCTAATATAAATCGCCATTTTGGACCATAGATTATTTACATCATCATTCCAATCATATTGCTTATCCTTAAGTATTTGTTCTTTAAATGTGGTCGTTTTACTACTTTATAAATCTTTCCATTTAATGTTCTTATGTCCTTTTTTTGTACTTTTATACTTAAACCCTTTGATTAATATATCCAAAATTAGTATAGAATGTTATGTTATGAGAATTTTTTTGGGAATTACTTTACAATCTTTACATGAAACCCATTCCCTTCTTCTATACAAGTAATAATCAATTTGTATTTTACTTAATCCATTTTTATATGTTATTAGATATTCTTCTTTTTTAAAGAAAGAATTAGCTATAGCTAATTCATATGCTTCTGCAAAGTTTAAAAGTGTTTCTCGTGTCCTATTTCACTCTCCAAAAGCATATCCTCCATAGATTCATGTATATTTCATCATATCAACTCTTACAAGTTCGTTTAAGTCACTGCCTACAAAAATACTCTCATGATTTGGTTTTGATTATATTAATTCGTCTAATGAGCCCCAAAAAAGTTTTTTGTAGTGTCATTTAATGCTCCTTGAGGAGCGTACGGACTTATTATATTCAAGATATGTTTATCTAGCACAATTTTAATAGCTATTAATCTATCGTTTTGTCTTCTCACCTCTACTACTTTATCCCTCGTGTTGTGATCTATTATTATGCCTACTCCATTTCGTTGGTTATCTTTTTCTCCCGAATAGAAAAATTTATAACCCTCCCTAATCTTTCTAGCTTTTTCATCTTTCCATTTAGTTTCTTGTAAGCAAATTACTAGTTCATTGCACCTACTAGTTAATGTTGCTAGCCTAATTTTTCGTGACTTATTTTTGTGGTATTTCTTAGTTGAGTGAGAATTGAAAAAGTATTTATTAATCTTAAATTATGTTTGGAAGAATAGTGAAGAGAAAAGAGAGGAAAGAGTTAATTTTAATTTTACGAATGATAAGGGTAAAATTGAAATTCACTTGTTATAGAAAACAAGGGCAAACATGTAGTTACAAATTCTCTTGTCATTTTACTCGCCTCTTCGGAAGGATAAGCAAAATCACTGTGTAATGGGTTGGTGAGACACATAAAATAAGTGAATTGAAGATTTCTCTCAAAATGTTTTCCTCTCGTTTTCATTTTTCCAAACTGACCTTTATTCGTCTAAAAGTGAATGAAAATGAAATAAACAAGAAAATAATAGAAGAGTTGGTAATTACTTGTTTCGCCCCTCTTTTTTTTAAAAAAAAAAGGAAATTCAAGTTTTAAGCTTATTATATAAAAAAATAAAATAATTATTTCTTTTTTTCCTTTTCGATATCTTTTTTCAAACACAATTTAAGGTTTATATTATCCTTTACTTTATTTTTTCTCATTAATCAACTAATCACAATAATAGGAGCTAAACACTATCATTTTTTTTTCTTTCATAACTAATGTGATTCTTTCTTTTCTTTCCAGTTCAGATGTGCTAAGCGCAATCTCATAACTTCTAGCTCGAATTTGTTGTTGTAATGGTGCTATAATTTTTCGATACATTAAATATGTTTTTTCACAGATTTAAATATGTTTTTCAATAAATTTGTTCTTTTTTTTACACATTAATTTTTTAATATATTAATTCTATTTTCCAACACATTAAATCTCACTGAGATACTTAAATTTATTGTGTCGAAAACCGATTTCATTGGGTAAAAAAACTACAATTCACAGCAGAGCATCCTAGTTGAATAACTCCTCTCAGTTTGGAAGAATAATGATCCACTTTGAGATCTACATCACCAAAAAGTGACCATTCCTCATTTGACACATTAATGGCTATCCAAACTACTCGCATGTATGTATATATAAAATTATATTACAAAAATAAGTAAAATTTTACAAAAGCTTATATGCAAGCAAAAACACTATTGCTCACTGTTAGGAGAAGATTTGCTATTGCTCATCTGGATCATGCGTGTACAATACGCAAGATGATTGCATGCGTATAATAATACACATGGTCTAGATTTACTCGATTTGGTGTATTTACAACCCACTATTTGAGGTTTTTTCAAAAACATAAGTTTTATAAATGTGTGGGGGAATATATTTACCCATTGAAAGAAAAAATAAATGCAAAATAAAATGTTGAGATTTGAGACCGAAGAAGCACGGATACTTCTACACGAGTAATGTATCCGATATCGATACTCTTCGAATACTTCCGGATACGTGTCCGATACTTCCTAAACGTATCCATAATTTTAAAATATATTTTTTTATTTCTAACACGTATCCGATACTTCTCAAATATTTCGACCACATATCTAATATTTCTCAAATATTTCAAAACACATTTTAAACAAATTTTGAACATGAAAATATAATTTTTTTAACAATAATATCATATTATAATGGTTAAGAAAAACTTAAAATTTATTTTAAAAATAAGTGTTAAGATACATATTATGATTTAGTACAAAATTCATTCATACTAATTATACAATGACTCTTTAACTCTTATTTTGTTTGTTAATGATAATATTTTATAAAAAAATGTTAATAACTTATTTTTTACATATATAAAAATTTAATTTATTATTTTTATATTGTGATATCTTGCAGTATTCATATTCTACTCTTTTTAAAATTTATTGTATCATTATACTCATATCGTGTCTCTGACGTGTTTTGTATCTGTATCCATCCTTCTTATCTTGACCCGAAAGTTCAAATTATAAAACCATTAGATAACAGCACCCAAAGCAATCGACTTTAATTGAGGGCCCTTACCACGTAGTAATTGAAATCTTCCACTAGTTAGAAAGTTCCTCACATTTTCATGACAGTGACTATTGAAGTTAGGGACCACATTCAGATCTAACGGTCTTTAACATATATATATATATATATATATATATATATATATATATATATAAATGTAAATGTATATGTATATATATTTGTGTGTGTTAATATCTTGAGATCATATAGATACAAGTCAATTAACTACTCTCGAAGTATTAATGGAGATTACGTATTCATAAAACCTACTGTATATATTTTTATGTAAAGCATTAGTAGGTAAAGAGAGTAATTCTGGCCTTTGATTGTAATCAGGTTTCTTCTTAATGCATCTCCTCTGTTTGATTAAAAAAAAAAATTATTGATTAAAAATACCATCATAACTAGTTGAAAGGTCTATATCTTATCATATTTAGTGTGATTTTGATCAAATTCCACTTGGTTTAACTAAAAAGATACAGTAAAAGGGTGTTATTTTCCATTTAAATAAATATTCATGGAACTTTGGAAATCTCTTTAGCCATTACTTCAAGGTATACATTAAAAAAAAAGTAAATACATAATGAAATTTAATTGTTATTGTGAAACGGATGTCAATTTGTTGTGCTCTAATATCGCGGAAGCAAACATGTAATAAAGTGAACCAAACAATAAATCAAAAAATAAGAGGAAAAGTAAACATGTCACACAAATATTTACGCGGTCCACTTAAAGTCCAGGTTACGTTCATGGTGGAGATTCGTCAAATAATTTCACTCTGCGAAAAATAAGGAAAAAAAAAATTACAAGTTTCAGTTCCAAACTCAATCTCTCTCCTCAACCCTCTGTTTCTCTAGCCCCCACCTCTGTTTTTTTCCTTGAAAGATTATCCTTTCCAAACCCTAGATGCTCACACACACACACACACACACACATATATATATATATACATATATATAAGTTACAAGAGAATTATAAAAACGGGCTCAAAAAATTCAAGAAAATATCTTTTTATTTCTGTCGAGTGAAGCGTTCTGATTTTTTTTATCAATCCTCTCTACACTTTCTAAACTCTCTATGATCGAAAACTTTAATTGATCGAAAATTTCGATCGAAGATGGGGATCAATACAATTGATCTTAGAAACAATTCGAACCACAACTTTTCAATTACAATAAAATTATGATAGATTTGGCACGCAGAAATAGAATAAAGTGGAAATAAAATACAATTGAAAATAAAATGAGAATGATAAAAGAATTAGAGTAATGCTACACATCATGAGATTATTTCATAAATTTTTATTATGAATGATGTGGTAGGTAACAATTCTATATTTATAAGAATTCCACCAATAATAAATTTTTATTTTTAATTATTATTTTAAAAGATAAAATTAAATAGTGATTTAATGTTGGTGGGATTCTCCCATACATGGAGTCCCAATGATATTATCACCTATCACATTATTTATGATAGAAATTCATGAAATAATTTTGTGAAATTTAGGATTTCCGAAAGAATTAAATGGTGATTCTCAACCAAGGATTTTACCAAACAAAAATAATGATAAATAATAATGTGATGAAAAACTTCTAGTCCGTGCCCAATTTATTTTTCTTGTTCCTGGTCTAGACGTTGGAGAGTGTGTGTGTATATATATATAAATATTCAATTCCTACTCTACTCATTTATTAGGATTTGTTTATATATTACAATTTCTTTTCGTTAGACACAAACATATTTAATTATTTTGTTTATAATTAAATATGTGTGTGGTCTCTCCATAAATTCAACAGATTTAATATAAACAAATTCAACGGATAAAAAAAATCTGAATCTGATTCAAATTGTCATTTAAGAAATGTATTAGATTTGGCCATGTCCACATCCACTTAGTCAAGTGTTGATCAGCCTTTTCATTTTCACCGTCCAAGAGGAAAATGACAACGCACAGATTGTTCTTTTTGTACTTTGCTATCTTTTATTGAAAAAGCTACTACTAGTTGGTATTCAAATCGAAAACAATAACAAAAATTAGGAGCACAACATTTCGTTGTTTACAAATTGATAAAATTAGAAATGAAGTCGTTTTCAATGATTTTTTAATATTAAAATTGGAATAGTTGAGTTTGGTTCGATTTTTTAACAATTTTTTGTTAATTTTTTTTTAAACACTGACAAAATACACACGCATACTTATGCATGCCAAGTTATAATAGACTAAAAGCGATTAATATTTATTTATATATTTTATATTAGATAAATGAGCAATACTACACGTCATGAAATTATTTATAATTTTGTATCATTAATGATGTAGCAGATAACAATTCTATATTTATAGGAATCTCACCTGTAATGAATCTTTATTTTTTATTATTTTAGGAGATAAAATTAAATGGTAAATTAGTATTTGTGGGATCCCCCGGAGTTCTAATAGTATTATCACTTGTCACATAGATTCGAGTTAAAATTGGTGAAATAAAATCGTGAAGTTTAGCATTTTCCTAGATAAATATAAAGAGTATTAAAACTTAAAAGCTACTAGTATTTATCTATATATTATATATTTTATACTTTATATATAAATAGAACACTAAAGTTTAGAAGGTTTTAGTATTTATTTATATATTATATATATTTTTTAACAGTTCTAGTTCCGGTTCCTTGACTTGGAACCGTAGTGAATGGTTCCTAAAATTTGGAATCGGAACCATAGTGAACGGTTCGGTTTAGTTACGATTTTTACGGTTTCGGTTTCGATTTTACCGGTTCTTTGTGCACCCTAAACAAAACCAAATGTTTTATCAGGTTATTCATGTTAGGAGTTTCAATTTTTGATAAATGTTCCTGTTTGGTTTTTAAGGACTCAAAAAATAGAAAAATATTTTGAAAAAATTATAAAAGATAATTTTCTAAAAACAAATTTTTTAATTTTAATTTTCAGAAAATATTTTTAATTCTCAATTCTCATAAAACAGAAAATATGTCTCGTAAAATTAAATCAAGTAGAATATTTTGTTGCCTGTTTTATGAGATTTTAGAGAATCACGATTCTTAGAATTAGACAATCGTCAATTTCTTATATGCGAGTTGTTGTCTTGTTTTTTGTTTTGTTTTGTTTTTTTTTTTTTTAATGGATAATGAGACTTGAAAAAAAAACAAATAAAAAAGAAGTCTAATGTTCTTTGAAATAATGTGTTATTTTCTTTTAACACAGTTTTCTAATAAAAGTTTTCTAGAAACACTAATCAAATGAATTTTTTAAATGTCATTTGTTTTTTATTCATTAATAATAATAACCACTTTTTATTTATTTATTTATAGAAAAATGGAACCAAATCAGCCATTGGATTTTGACTTCAATTGTTCAGAATTGTCCTTCTAATAAAAATTATAATTCTACCAAAATTATTAATGATATACCCGAAGTTCAATTCTCAATCTAAAAATCAACTCTTTTTTTAGGTAATATTTGGAAAGATAATTGACTTTGATTTACTTTAAGTGTATTTTGGTGATTTTTAAAAATTAAATTTGTAAACAAAGCTTATTTTTTAAGGATACATAACAACTAGGGGTGCACAAAAATCCGTCCAAACCGGGAATCCAAACCGAACCGGACCGGACCGGACAATTCGGTCCGGTTTTTTCGCGGTCCGGTTTGGTCACGGTTCCAATTTTGTGGAACCGTGTAGTAACGGTCCGGTTACGGTTTTCAATCCCTTAGGACCGAACCGAACCGGACCGAACCGTTTCTATATATATAAATATAAAATATGTTATATCTAATATTTAAATATTATACTTATTATATACTTATAGTATTATAATTATACTATAATTATAATATAATTGCAATCTTTGTTTTTGAAATATTATACTTATAATATACTTATAGTATTATAATTATAAGTATTATAATTATAGGTTGGTGAACCGTGGAACCGAACCGGACTAAACCGGTTCTTCGCGGTTCGGTTCGGTCCGGTTCCATACGGTTAAACGGTTCGGTCCGGTTCCTTTTTTAGTGGAATCGTACCATACGGTTTGGTTCCAAAAAATGCTAGAACCGGACCAATCCGGACCGTGTGCACCCCTAATAACAACTAATAAATAGAAGGAAAAATTGGATTTTGGTGATCAAAGTTAAAAAAATTTACTTTACCGTGACCTTAAATTCTATAAAATGTAAATAGTGATCAAATTTAAAAAATAATTGCCAATGAATGACCATTTAACTTTAATGTCTAAAATATCAATTTCTCTTATTCAAATTCTCAAAATCCTTTAATTTCTTTGTCTTCTCAACTCTACTCTTAAATATCATAAGCTTCAAAAGTCATAATATTAATTTACCTTGTTATTAAGATATAGTTTAGTCCAAATTCAGGAAATTGTTATCGATTTTGTTCATCAATTTAATCAAATTACAAATAGATTTAATTATTTGAAATTTTTTCTTAATAAATGCTATGTTTAAGGTTAAATTTGAGACTATAATGGAATACAGATATATTGGCTTATGTTTCTTTAGGTTTAATCTTGGTTTGGACCTTGTGATCAAGTGGTGTATATGTAGTTCTTTATTCCTTTCTGGGTCATATTAGAGGTCTAGATGTGCTGATATTGTAGACGGCCAAATCCTATGGAGTTTCTTCACTTTGTTTTGTTCCAAGCTATCTTGAAAAAAGAAATATATATATTCTACTTGTGTGTGTGTGTGTGAAGTTTTTCTTTCCTTTTATGTTGAAACTGTAAGGAAGTAGAATATATATATATATATATATATATATATATATATATATGGAGAAGGCGGAGAAAGAATTGAGAATTTATGGAAATAATGAATGGTATTATAAAAATTAAAGTTAAATGGTCACTTATTAATAGTTATTTTTTTATAATTTTGGCCACTAAAATCTAATTTTTTTCTAAAAAAATCTAATTGTTTCATCGAAATCGAACAAGACACAAAACTTGTAAACCTCACTATGTGTCGGTAGTGAGTAGTGGGTCCCACAAACTCCGTGTTTGGAGGCTTGATTTTTACTTTCTTTGTCATTACTCCTCGTGACAAAAAAATGTAATTTATTTGAAAGTTCAAGTAGGAAATGAATATTAGCAATTTCAATTCTCTACGAATCGAGAAAAAAAAAAAAAAAAATTGTTATAATAAACAGGCTAATTTTTGGATATGACATTAGGTATTGAGCATCACTCATGATTTTACAAAGAAGGTGCTATGTTAGTGTTACACATCACCAAAGAAATCAGTGGTTTTTCAATTATAGTCATTTTTGAGTTTTTGTCGCCACTCAGTTCGCAACGCTTGGTGGAGAATTGACAAAACAAAAAATTGACACACATTTGTGTGGGTATATATATATATATTTATATATATATAACTTCCTATTAGGTATAGTGTTATATACTAATCTATTTGATCTCAATTATGATATTTAATTTAGTTTGTTTATAAAAATCAATCAGGTATTGATACCAACTATATTCTTAATTTAAAATTAATAATATTGATACCAAAATATATATATATATATATAATTCCATATCATATTAAGCACTTTGTGCAAGCTTGATGTAACTGTAATTCTCACTTATCACCAAATGGTATCTCCTCTGTCTTTTAGTCTCTGTTTGGATAGAAAGGAGAGAAAAAAAAAGGGAGTGAATAGCATTAGTTATGAGAAAAAAGAAAAGAAATGAGAAGATAACAATTACTTATATTTATGTTTGGATAAAAAAGAGAGAGAATAAAAAAAAGATAATGTTCTTGTTTAGATAAGATAGGGGAGAAAAAGAAAAGAAAGAATAGCAATCAAATTAATGTCATATCCTTTTATATTTAATGGGACATGAGTGAAATAACAATTTTATTTTCTAATTGTTGAGGACAGTTTCGGAATTATGAAAGTACTATTTAACCCACTATCATTTCCCTCACAATCTTCTCATTTTTGGAAGGATATTATATGAGGGATTTGATACTATCCCTCCAAATCTCTCACAATCCTTTCATTTTTCTTCATTTAAAGTATCCAAACACAAAATACACTATCATCTCCTTTCTTTTCTCTCATTATCCTTCTAAATCCTTCAATCCAAACGATAACTTAAAGGTTTTAGGTCAATGGTTTAAGTTGCAAAAGGATTAAAAAAAAAAAGTGTAAGCTTTTTGGCATGGTTTAAAAATAAAAAAAAAAAACTCGAGGTTTTTGAAGATTTGAATACATCCCTCAATAAAAGAGTTAAAAATAAATTATTGGATGGAGAAGTTAATTGTAGTAACCCTTGTGGACGGGTGCCAAGATAGATACTGGGTTGAGTTACCACATTGACATGATATAGGATGCTCAATCCCACATCGCCTGGGTGTGGAAAAGGGTATGTGCTTATATGTACTATGTTCTCTTCAAATGGTATGAGACCTTTTGGGATAAAACTCAAGAGCAAAAATCGTGCAGGTTCAGGACCAAAGCGAACAATATCATACCATGTGTTGGAGCGGGGTATTACAGTTGGTATCAGAGCCTGAGCTAGCCGGAAGTGTGCCGATGAGGACGTCGAGCCTCGTAGGGGGTGGATTGTAGTAACCCTTGTGGACGGGTGTGAGTGGGCGGGTGAGAAGACAGACACTGGTCTGAACTACCACACTGACAGGGGTACAGGGTGCTCAATCCCACATCGTCTGGGTATGAAAAAGGGGATGTGCTTATATATAATATTATCTGTTCAAATGGTATGAGGTATTTTGGGGTAAAATTCAAGAGCAAAAATAGTGCGAACTCATGCCCAAAGAGGACAATATCATACTATGTGTTGGAGCGGGGTATTACATTAATTGTCTTCGAAAGTTCCGTCCATTTAAAATACACTTATGAAAGGTTCTGTTTATTATAAATAGACAATATATATTTAGCTATTATTAACATAAAATTATAAAAGAATTCAAGATATTGTATGTAAAAATAAAATTATTATTGACATTTACACAATAATATATATATGCGCATTTGCAATGCAACATTCAAAAGCATCACTACTTTATTGAAACATAAGGAAAACATTTTATATTGAAATTTATCATGGAAAAAAAAAACATTTTATATTGAAAATATTATTCCCATTACTATTCATTCTCAATCACAAACATGACAATCATAGTTTTAATTTATTGTTGATGACGATTTTGGCACGACCCAGAACTAATATGTTTTCTTACAACAAAGAGAAAATGTATCATGAATAGTATCGATGTGGTGTTAATCAGGAACACTCTGATAATCAAATCAATGATCGAAAATTTGTCTCAAAGTAGAAAAATTGTATTTAATATTTCATACATTTTAATTAACCGACCTCTTTATTAATTAGATTATTAGAGAACTGTCGTGTAGTTATGAAACTCATCGAGAGGAATGGTTATCAGATTATCTAATGAACTGTCATCTTCGTCCGAACTTTGAACTGATTAGATTATCTCATCTTATCACATCCTGATCACTATATCAGAATTGTTGGTTTACCTCATCTGCTCAACTCCTTTAACAGAACATCTAGATTCCCTTATCTTTTACCGATATTTGAGAACCCTTTTCAGTTGCCCCCCATTCCTAAGTTTGTTTGTCGAGCGTTTGGAACTTCAAGTCTTCCTTTTTAAATAATCTCAGTACGTTGAGGCTATGGAGCCTGAATTACAAGTCCAATTTATACCCTTTCGCAAACCTCAGTTGGGGGCATTCGGGCTCGGGTACTGTGCTTGAGAGGAAGGCCGACCTCGACTACAAATTTTTTTTTACAAATCAAGACGAAAATGGGGCTCAAAAACTAAATTGTATAGCTCAGGAACCAAGTGATGCTCGATTTTCCTAAGCAATTCGAGAACCAAGTTTTTGCTCAATTTCTGGACTAGTAATGCCACATACCAGCTATATTGCACATTGTGTCTTGACCTAAACTCAATAATGCCATTATTTTGGTGTTTGGTGACACATGTTATAATAAAGATAAAGATCAATGGCCATAACATCCTACAGGCCAGCTAGGCATATATATATATATATATATATATATATATATAATGTTCAATGTACCAATTCTCGTTGGATAACCCCACGTCACTTGACTTGGAGGAGAAAATTGATATCATGTATGGCTGCATGGGAATGTCGCCACTTGTCAATGAAATTGGTGGAATGAATCATTGCATGAATCTCCATATTAAGTTGCCATTTTGATTGCTACCAAAGGATGCCAAAATGGGTTGCTCTTAGCTTGGCTTTTTCGAACTAGTGCGATTTTCCCAAGCTAGTGCCAGGAGCTGAAAGCTCAGTTTTCCCATGTTGTCCACTCGAGAATAGAGCTACATAGCTCGATTTTCTTGAGCTAGTGCTCATGAATTGAGAGCTCAATTTTTTCGATTTGTCTAGGAACCTAGTTTTTTCTCAAGAATCAAACCACATAACTTGGGAATCGAGTTGATGCTTGTTCGAGTTATGCTCTTCTTTGACCTCGGGGGTCTTACTTCCCGTGCAGTGTGTCGCTGCGCTGATGCTACATATGCTTGTTAGTGATTTGGAACTTATCTTACTTTGAGAGTAACTTTTATTTTAACTCTTCTAATCATGAATGAAATCATTTATTATTATTATTATTTATTTTTACAACTTCACTTTTATCCTGACCCTGTAATAAGGAAAGCAGTTATAATTAGCTCGCCCTTCAATGAGAGGATTAGTTGTTTTGAGCTTTAACCAACTCGTCTATAATAGTTATCAAGAGCTTCACTCGGCTCTCCACTTAATAAGAGGAGTAGATATTCCGAGCTTCACTCAGCTCGCCCCTTTAATAAGAGGAGTAGACATTCCAAGATTTACTGAGCTCACCCCTTTAATAAGGGGAGTAAATATTATGAGCTTCACTCAGCTCGCTCCTTTAGTAAGGGAAGTAAATTCTTAAGCTTCACTGAGCTTGCCCTTTAATAAGAGAAGTAGTTATTCCGAGCTTCAAGAGCTCGCCCCTTTAATAAGGAAAGTAATGATATCACCAATTACAATAACTCATTCAATTAGGAAAATACTTTCTTTTATTTAAAATGAAATCAAATTGTTACACAAGCATTTTATCATTAACATTTTCTCAGGTGTTCGGTATTTCATAGTAAAGAAGCTATTTTCCTTCCAATAACTCGGGCCAATATATCCCTCAGTCTTTGACTGTGAATGACTTTATAAGGTCCCTTAATTATTAGTGTGTTTTGTGGCTTCTTTTCTTTTAAGAAAGCGATATAGCACTCCCGAGTTGTACGTAGCTTGGTCATCTTTTAGCTCACTCAGACCGTGCTCGGTTAGGAAGTGCATGAACAAGTGGTAGGTGGAGGTGATATCCTTCATGGAGTTTAAGGTTGTTCTTCTTAAAATGACATTGTAGGCAGATGAGAAATTTACCATCAAGAAGTGCGCTATCACTGTAATTTGCCTTGGACTAGTGCCTAAGGATACTAGGAGAATGCTCCAACTAAGAACCCAACCAGTGGCGAGTTTATGAGCTTAAGCTTCTCTTTACCTATCCTCATTCTATCAAAAGCATCAAAAAATAAAATATCATCCGAAGTGGCACTTTTAATCAATACTCGTCGGATCATGTAATTAGTTATAATCATGGTAACTACAAGATGGTCATCATGAGATTGTTGAGTTCGCCGAGCATCCTCTTTGAAAAAAGTAATGGTCTGTCCATCCACCTAAGATAAATTTGCAAGAGGGGTTCTTAGTCCAACCTCATTCATCTCAGACAAGTTTGAGCTCTTCTTGTATGAGACTTCCGAGCCAAGCTCGACTCACCACCACCAGCAAATCCTCCTAATATGACTCTGATCTCACTAATTGGTTATTATTTGGAAGGACGATTGTCTCAATCTCCTCGAGCAGGGTTTGCACCACATCTCTTGTTCCTAGCCATAAACTTACATAGACGACCCCTGCGGATCACTCTTAATTTGATTCTTGAGGTCAATACACTTTTCTGTTGTATGTTCGAGTCTTAGTGAAACCTGCAGTATTTGTCCTGGAGCCTCTTTGGAGAAAAATATGATCTACCGATGTATTCAAATGAGCGTAATTATTGTACGACCTATCACCCTGACTGCCCGAGGGCTTCATATATTTGGTATTCCTCTCATCCATAGTACTAGGGATTGGCCTTTTTTATTTGCTCTCCTGTCTTCACATTCTTTGTTTCTATGTGTGTTCATCACATCTTTGACATTCATATGTTTCTGCGCTCTGATTAGCAACTTTGCCATACTAGAATGAGGTTCTTTTAACAAAGAAAACAAAAATCTTGAGGTTTGCAGCCCTCCCATAAAAGCACTCAGATATGAAATTCAATAGACACACATATACATACACACACACACACACACACACACACACACACACACACAAATTGAATGTATTTGTGTATAATATACATACATTTTATGATCAACATTTAGTTTCAAGGTCTATATAATGTAAAGACCAACTTCATGAACCAATGTCACAGGTGGTGGAGAGCTCCCTCTTTTGATGAGTCTTCCTTGAAGGTTTGAGAGAGAGATGGAGAGCCCGCTCTCTTGGTAATTGTCAATGTCACTGGTGGTGGTATTGGTGATGAATGAAAGGAGTGGCGGTGGAGAGAGAAAATAGTAGAGAGAAGAAAATGGATAGATGGGTATTAAAGAAAATTAGAAGGATCTGAGATGGCATGATATATGGTCTTTTAATTTTTTCTTATTCTTGTTAATTTTTTTCATTCAAGATCTATTAAGATAGGAACGGTAAAAATGTCAATCACAATAATAAGTTAACACTATTTGTCTAACAAATTCTGATCAGGAATATAGAATTATTTTGCAAAAGTTATATTGATGAATAATTATTACAAATCTCAAAAAAGATTAGAATAATTTTTTTATTTTTTTATTTATAGAATGTATGTGGTGGGTGGACATACTAATACCCCGTTAGATGCATCCAATAGGTGTGTAGTATGGTCATTTTATTATACTGTACAATATTACATTGTTTCAACAAATGCCTCCCAAGTTTTACCATGTGAGACTCGCAGAACACAGATTTTAATTGACCCTTTAATCATTCTACATCTGAAGCGTAAACATTTCAATTGTTATTACAAAACAAGCCACGTGTAACCCTTATATATAATTATATATATATATATATATGCTTTTTGACGATGTACACAGCACTCACAAAATATAGACTTTCTCTGCAAGGATCAGAGGATCAACCAATGAAATGCAACCAGAAGAATCAATCCCACTCTCGTAAATATTACCAAGAGAAGGAGTATTTATAAACTCCAACTCTAAACCTTAAGAAACCTCATTCTTCCCGCAGCATAAAGGTGGCCCACCTAAGCCACCTTTGTCTGATGTATTAACCAATTAAATACTGCTTAAAAAGGCAAATTCCAAGCAATTATATACAAATTTAATCTAAATACTAGTATTTGATATTAGCAACTAGCTCAGGGGATTGTCAAGTTTGTTGTTGTTGTATTTATATCTATCTATCTATATATATAGTTGTAATAATGTATTGTTTTAAATACAATATTTAATTTTCATTAATATCTGTACCAAAAGCAAGGAAGGTGGAGAGAATCTAGAAATGCCCATTTCTTTTCAGTTCCTCAAAAACCCAGAAATTATTAAATGGGAAATGAAATCATAGAGTGAGAGAGAGAGAGAGAGAGAAGTGAAAAAAAAGCAGAGAATAAAAGAGACCCGATGTCGACAAATTTCATGTCACTGTTCTTAGAAGGTCGTTTGTTTATGTGAAGATTTCTTATCTGGGATCTCTCTCTCCATCTCTAGAAAAAACTCTGCTCACTCTCTCTCTCTCAAAACTTTCTTTCTTTCAGAGACTGGCCCGGCCCAGCCCAGCACATCGAAATCTCCATCTTTTCTCAACCTGAAGACGATCTAACCATCTTCCAATTGTTGTTTACCAAAATACCCATTTATTTGTGTTGGTGTATTTATTAATTTTTGTTCTCTTTTTGCTTCTTTTGTCCTTGCTAGTGCCAGTCTGAGACTCTGAATTTCCATGATTCTGAGTTGTTGGGTATTAAGGTGCTGTTGAATCATTGAACCCTCCTAAGGAGAGGTGATTGCAGGATGTGGGTCTGAGGTAAATTTTATTGTATTCACTTTCTGGCTTATATATATATATATATATATATATATATATATATATATATAGTTTAATTTATTTTTAGTTTCTGAGGTATGATGGGTTTCTTCATTTGATGATATGGTTAATTGGGTTTTATTATTTTCAAGTTTCCTTTTTGTGTTTTTTACATTATTGGTTTTGATGACTAGGAACTATTATTTCTTGCATTTGGCTTATTATATCTAGAGACTCACTTTATTATAGTTTTTCCTTTGTTTTCTTATCTATAAATTGATGTATGTTTGGATAATTGGATGAGTGATAGTTTTTATGTTTGATCTGTTCTAGCTTATGCTTCTATCTAGATTCTCCTTATTGGAAATTTGGCAATGAAAATAAAATAGATTACAACTTTGCTTACTGATGATAGGGATTTCTGCAATTATACTATGTTAGTTTTTCATTGGAATATTTGAGATCACTAAGGGCTTTTTTATCAGTCTTGACTCTGGTGTTTTGATTTTTTTTCCCTATATTTCTGGTGAGAAATTGATTGTGTTCATGATAACAATTTATCTTTATGTTAAGTAAGTCGTTATAATTGCATTTGTTAAGTGTATGATTTGTTCGAAATAAAAAGAAAAGATTGAGTGTTGAATTCATTATAGCTTGTCCGGTAGCAACCGGACTGGGATAGTTCAATTTCTCCTAGGATTTGTGCAAAAATTTTCTGAGTGACAACATGCTGACGAGAAAGTATTGGGTACCTGGGGGTATTGTACCCCGGCCAATGATGAATTGTTATTTCCTATTATCAAGGGAAATTGGGAGTTTTGATTGTCCAGTTGTCAAATGCTTACTCTTCAAAACATTTTTTTTAATGCATATAAGTTGCCTACAGGAATTAGGATGGTAGTAGTATGTGGTTTACAATATCTGAGATCTGCAAGGTGCTGTCTGGAATATAGTTGCATAATTCTTTTTCATATATTAACTTTTCGAACGAATTTTTTGTGTTGCATCATGTCGAACTCTATATACTACTTTCTAAAGTTAATATCTTACATATATTTGCAATATGTCCACTCTGCAAACCATAATTGTGCAGTTAACTTCTATTCTTCATGTTTCATTTGTGTTGCTTTTTTGAGCGCCGCCGTCTTCCCAAATTGGTAAGAGACATTGTTAATTTGGTAGGTGGGTCATTGTTACTCTGTAGTTTGAGGCAGCCATGTGTAGATAATAATGTCAACTACCAGTATGAGCATTGAGCTCTATCCTATGATTTTTGTGTTCCTTGGACATGGGCAAGGTGACCTTTAGTGATAACGAAATTTTATTTCTTTGAAGGGAAAAAGAATTAGGCAGTGACATTGTAACTCTAGTCTATTAGAGAAAGGATATAAAAAAGTTAGTTTATTAAGGCAACAAGAATGATGCTACAATGGAGATAAATGCCTTCTTTGGTTAAAGCATTAATTTTGTAAATTCGACACCAAATATAGTTAAAATTGAGAGAGAGGCTGAGCAACGATGCAGCATGTGAGGGCCTTAAATGGTGTCTTAATTCATATTGGAAAATGAAATTTCTAGAGTTAGCCCAAGTTCAAATCAAAATATCTATTCATTGTCTGATTGAATTTAGGATGGAAGATCACTGAAAAGCAGAAACAACTTTCTGTTCCTAAAGATTCACCATATCCTTGAGTTCTTGACCATCTTGATGAGTCCAACATCCTTCATATTCTCAGTATTCCTTAGCATCATCTTTTGTTGTTCTTACTGAGTATCATCTTTTGTCCATCTGATGGGGAGATTTGCAGTGATTGCCGAAGACACGAGATTTGTTTTTTTGGACAAGAACCTGTCATGGTTTGAGGCCTCAAAATTTAGTTGGTGTTCAGTGTTCCAGCATTCTGCATGACAGAATGAACAGTGAGTTCTGGACTATTATGTTTTTGCATATCCTTGAATATCTTAAGCACATAGCTGAAAGTTTTCTTGTGTTTCAATCTTACCTTGATGACTTCACTGAAAAATATTGGGTTAGGACTGTCCTGTTGGGCTTGATATACATTGTTGGCCCATTCCACAACAGTTTTAGCTATTGGGGTAATTAGTAATTTAACATGGTATCAAGAGTCTTGGTCCTGGGCGGTCTTAGGTTCAAGACTCCACCTTTACATTTGTTCTTCCATTCCTTTCTTTGTGTTTGGTGTGCTAGTTTGAACTCATTATGTTTGGTCTCTACACATGCAAAATGTGGTTGACTTGAGGGAGGGTGCTTCTGGGCTCGATATATACTGTTGGACCCATTCCTTATAGCTTAGCTTTTGAGGAAGTTGTAGTCGAAGAGAAGCAACTTTTTTTTTTTTTCCCGTGAATAAGAGGAGCAACTTTGGGTTACCTTTTTCAATGTTAATGCCGAATGTCCACCACCTACAGTATCAGTTTTGGGCAATGGAAGCAGCGCCCCCATGATTTTACCCTTTTCTTTTCTAGATTACTGTGGTCATGTGGATGTAGAATCGCCCTAATCAAATGCAATGAATAAAACAGGCTCATAATCATCGTGTGGTTCTTGCAACTCTTCTTTCTTTTGTATATCAAATTAAATGTCCACGCACGAGTTGTGCATTGGTGCTTCAAATTATCAAATATATATATCAAGATCATAAGGCTATGCCACCAAAAATAAAAGAATAAGAAAAAGGACGTGTTTTTTTTTTTTTTTTTGGGGTGTATCTGTTATTTTCCTGCTTGTACCAAGAACTAGAGTGGGTAGCTTTACAAATAACTGAAAGTAACTTCAATTGCTTTTGTTATAGGGATCTTGATAAATGATTCATATGGATTATCAACACTTGCAATTTTCCTTCACTGTTTTGCAGGAATGGGAACAACCGTGCATTGTAAAAGCTACTTGCCCGGATATTACTCCATGAAGGATCTTAATGAGGATTCTAACAGTAGCGGCTGGCCCCTATTTTATGGAGATAAAACCTCAACAAATGGGCAATATTACAACGACTTCTTGCTGCAGACTGTCGCAGATGCATATCCAGGATATGATAAGGATGCATTAAAGCAGATAATGCTCGAGCATGAGGCTGTATTCAAGAATCAGGTATCACCCGATCAAGCAGCTATGTGGTCTCTGTCTCATTTTTATACTTCTAATAGATTTGTTACTATGAGGCTTTTTTATATAATAATGGAGGCCATTCATTTGTTGGGGGGTTAAGTCAAGTCCATATGGCCCTTGTTTGGTTAAGTGCCCAATTTATTTTGCAGATGCTTGAAATTATCTGAACTTTTGGTTTAACTCCAGGTGTCTGAACTCCACCGCCTTTACAGAAGACAGAGGGACATGATGGATGAAGTAAAGAAAAGTGTTTTGCATAAACAACGGATATCAATTGAGTCATCATCTACATCAATCCCTTTGACATCTCAAATGCCTTCTGAAGATGCTCGGAAATGGCAAATCCCTATTTTTCCATTGGCAAACTCTGGTTCCGCTAAACCATCTTTTTCGGGTGCTGAGAATGTTAATTCTCCTCTAAGCTGTACAAAAGTGAACAAAATAAGAGCTGGTTCAAGTCCACTCCAAAATGGATGTAGTTCAAATGATTATGAGATGTTGGAGTCGAGACCCTCAAAGGTGAGGAAGAAGTTGTTTGATCTTCAACTGCCAGCTGATGAGTACATTGATACCGAAGAAGGGGAACAGTCGCACGACAATAAGATATCTGACATTCCAAGTTATTTACCAAATGGAAATCATAAGGTTGCACCTGAGAGTGCTGTAAAGTTGTTTCTTGGTGGTGGTGTGAAGATTGATTGCCAAGAGGATGCTTCAACATCTGGTTCCTGTTTGAGGAGCTCTATTAGGTTGGCCGATCTGAATGCACCCATTCAGGTTGAAGAAGAAACTGCTCCGGCATCTGTTGATTTTCTAGGCCGTGCTCCCAGCCATGGAGATATTAAAGGTCCGGATCTGTCTGTTAAATCAGAATCACAGTTTATAGGTCTGCCAAAGAAAATGCTGCAGAATTCCCAATATGGAAGCTCTAATGGGACTTTGAACAATACATGTGTTGAGAATAAAGGAAATGGGAGAGAGTGTTTACCCTATATGTATGAAGCAGGTAAAAATTCTCTTGAAATTACAAAGAATTCAATAGGTTGATCTTTTGTTTTCAATAAGCATTTTCCCCCATTAATATTTTATTTTAGCTATTGATATCGTGCCAGGACTGCCCTTCAGTTTCTGCGCAGGTGAAGATGTTGCACCTTCAGGAATTTTTCCGAGCTGTTTATATTTAAAACTAATTTAGCATTTTTTCTCATATAAAAATTATAAACAAATAATGGAATCTGAAGGTCAAATCGAAATCAAGTTCTTGGATCTTGACTTTACCAAATTTGCACGTATGGGAAAGTTCTTGTCCTTGGCTCACAACCTTTTCAACAGACATCCACTCATGATCTGTCATTATAACTCATCTTTATGGACCCTCAAAATTTGGAACATTATTTTAAAGGATTTTTTAAATTTTAATTTGGAAATGTAGAACTTATGTCCAGAAGGAATTTTTGCTTCTACCTTCTTACATGTTAATGATTCCAATGCAAATGTTTTCTTTGTTTACAGGGCACAGTAAAAGCAGTCTGAATTCTTTTTCACAAGATCTCCAACCGGATAAGTTGCCTCTACTTTCCCAGCCAAGACATATTATGCCTAACAATGCTCATCAATCTCGAGGAATTCTTCCAGCCAACCATAACAAAGGAGATCTGTGGAGAGAGGGAACGTTTATCGATTTAGAAATCTCTGAAAGAAGTCACGATACTTCTAATTTTAACCATGTAGAACGAGTTGTGGCCTCCCACATACCCAGTCCATATCAGCTTGTTAATTCCTCTGATTTGGCCAATGCTTGGTCTCAATCTGTCCCATATTGGGGAAAGCCAAGTAGTAGCTTGACCCAGAAGTTGACATCAGTTCAAACACATCCATCTTTAAGCTCCTCTGGGACCTTGAGGAGTACTCTGTCGTCTACCGAGAGCCATGAAATTTTTGGAAACAAGTGGCTACTTAGTGGCAGTTCTAGGTCAAATCATGGTTTTAGAAGCAATATACCTAACCAGGGGGAGATTTATTTTGGATCCTCATCAGTATCCAAGGAAGTACCAGCTCGCATCCCTTCAGGTGGCTTTGATTATCTGAATTGCAATAAGGATGATAATGGTGCATCTGAATGCTCAATTTATGGTTCTGGAAACTACTTCAAGGGATTAAGTGGTGTAGATTTGAAGTCTGCAAAAGACATGAACTTAAATATGGTCTTTTCTAAAAGTTCATCTATTGAGGTGGTTCCTCAGCAAGATCTTGAGATCATTGATGGCGAAAGGAAGCATTGGGACCATCCGGCAGCATTGCCTTGGCTTAGAGCTAATCCTACTTGTAAAAATGAGGTCATCAATGCGAGGAGGGGCTCAAACTCGGTAGAACCGAGTTTCTTCCAAGCTTCTAACCATTTTTCCAACAAAAGTGAAACAAATGGATGTCTCAATCAAAATTCTACCCAGAATATTACATCAGCTTCATGTGACAGTCATGTTGGGGCCAAGAAGAACGAGATAGGTGACTGCCAGGGAAGTAGAAAGATCCTCGGGTTTCCTATCTTTGAAAATCCTTGTACTACTAGGAATGAGCCTTCTTCTCCTGTCTCCACCTTTGCATCCCTTCGTAGCCATCCTCAAGGTGAAGAGATCAATCATCGAGGGAAAAGGGTAGTAATTGATATAAATGTAGCTTGTGATGCTGCAGTTCCTGAGTCTGGCAAACACATTGCTGCAGAAGTACTGGTAGAAGAGAAGAAAATAGATATAGACGTTGCTAGTTGCAGAAATCACATTGATTTGAACTTATCTGTGAGCGAGGATGAAGTTTTATTAGCACACCCTATCACAAGCACCGGCACTAATGTGAAGATTGCAGTGGGGATAGATCTGGAAGCCCCTGTGGTTCCAGAAATTGAGGAAGATCTTCCAGAGGAAGAAAGAAAGCAACATGAACCACCTTTGCAAGCAGCACATGATAAAGCTGAAAAGAAACAAGACGAAGTTGTCAGGATTGCAGCTGAGGCTATAGTTGCCATCTCATCTTCTGATCATCATGATCATATGGAGGACACCACTTGCCACCCAACTGAAGCTTCTCTTGTGGATTCTCTCCTATGGTTTGTGGAGGTAATTTCTTCCTGCGGCGATGATCTTGAGAGTAAGCTTGGGACTGGATCGAGGGGCAAAGATGGTGGAGACAATGAGGAATCTTCCTCTTATGAGATTGATTACTTTGAGGCCATGACATTGAATTTGACAGAGATCAAGGAAGAAGAGTATATGCCTAAGCCTCTGGTTCCCGATAATGGAGAAATGGAAGAAATGGGAGCCGTTTCAGTAAATCGATCCCAAAAGGGCCCAGGAAGGAGAGGGAGGCAACGGAGGGACTTTCGGAAGGACATTCTTCCAGGCCTTGCTTCTTTGTCAAGGCATGAGGTAACCGAGGATCTTCAGACATTTGGAGGGCTGATGAGAGCTACAGGCCATCCTTGGAATTTAGGACTGACAAGAAGGAATAGCTCTAGGAATGGTGGTGCTAGGGGAAGGCGGCGCACACTGGCTGACCCTGATCTTGCCCCTGCTGTGGCTGAGAACACAATTTGCACACTGCTTATGCAGCAGCTTAAGAATATTGAAGTGAGACCGGAGGATACAAGCCTAACGGGATGGGGAAAGACCACTAGGCGCCCCCGCCGCCAAAGATGCCCTGCAGGTAATCCTCCCTCTGTCCCTTTAACCTAATCAAGGAGGAGGCTTTGATTTATGAATTGAGCATTTTATAGAGCGCATTAGGGAAGTAGAAAGTTGTTTTTTTTTTATGACTTCTGAGAGTGAGAGTGAGATTGTTGCTAGCTATGGGCATTGCCTTTGTACATGTCTTCTAAGCCCATAGTTTGGCCCCCCTTGACTATTTTGTCTTTGGGATACCGACTTTGTATTATTCACAAATAATGTTGCATGATTTCTTCTGGGCTCTATACAGCATTCCTTGAATGTGTGCAGCACTTGGAGCATTGTTGCTCAGTTATTTGAAGTGATATTCTCATAATCTGAAGTGCCATTTATATGTTCATTGGTGAAATTAATCCACTATACAGAAGGGCATTATTTTTGTCTTGAAGGATGTGTACTATTGTGGGGTGGTTCTTGGAGAAATTATTACAGTCAATTACAAGCTGCCACGCAACCAAAAAAGAGCTGAATAATACTAATACATTTGATGCTTGACTGTTTGTGATTGGGACCATGTAATAATTTCCGGTGGTTCTTGTGTTACTTCAATACAACAGTTAGTAATGTCAGGTCTCTAATATCTCTCTTTGAGGCATGGGTAAGGCTTCTTGATTTGGTATATCAATAAGTTATCACGAGAATATTCTCACGTGAGTTTGTGTCTTCTTTTGATTCAGTTCAGTTTGGGTTGAAAAGTAAGAATCCAAATTTCTTTCGGATTAGGGTCGGGTTATTATGTCGGGCAACTCAAAACCCAATCCGAGCTCATTCTGAATTACAAAACTTGACGAATTCGAACTATAAACTCGACAGTAAACCTGATATTGGTGTTTTAGGATTTACAATATTGCACTTTTTAGCTTTTGATGATTTTGTTTATGGACCATGATATTATGCAACGATACATTGAACTTATTAGCTTTTGATTCATTTGTTATTATGTCATGCCAATGTTTGCAATTATTTAGATGTGAAAAGTTAAGGCTATTTCATTTGTTACTAAGCAATCTTAATTCTAACTCAAAATATCAATTCGATCTTAAAAATTAAAGATGGGTTGGACTCGGGTTAGTGGTCGGGTTGGATTGGGTTGAGTTAGGGTTGAAAATTTCATACCTTACTTTGAGTTTTTAATTCGCCCGAGTTGCACCCTTTATATATATATATATATATTAGAACTTTTACAAAATGTCCCCATTTGCAAAATTATTAGTATGACCTTCTCGTTTTTATTTTGTTTAATATATATATTAGGAGCAGTGAAAGCAAAAGCAAATTTAAAACCTATCACATGCAAAACACAAGATATACGTGGTTCAACAAAACACAACTTACGTTCACGGATGAGAAGAGATTTACTATAATTCTATAGATATATTACAATAGTAAAGAATACACAAGGTCAGACTGTGTACACAAGCTTTTGTCTTAGAGTTCTTCACAATGTACCAATCCACGATACTCTATTTTGTATTTAGTGCTTCACTCTATCAAACCCGTAACTCCCACTACCCATCAACTGCCTCACATCTTTTTGCAAAAATAGGGACTCAAATAGCTCATTTTAAAATGTAGGAGTGATTTTGTGCAAAATGTATATTACATGGGTTTTTCCGAACTTTACCCTTGTAGTGTCTTATTCATATCCCAATATGCTTATTTTTTTTAATTCAAGTATGATTTTAAATCCATTTAATTTCTTGATGTTTGATAGAATACATTTCATTATAACACATGGATTTGTTATATATATATATGTATGACTATTTTGTTTCTATGGACTAAAAACTTCGTTAAATTTTGACAAGTGTCGCCTAGTGAGTATCATATTGTTTTAATTTTCTTTTGAAATGAAATAAGTATAACTTAAATATGATTTGCATTCTAATTTAAGTTCTTAACTTTCTATATATATGTGTGATTTTTTTTTTCATCATTTCAATTTGTTGGAATCCACTGTGGGGACTCAAACCCCTCACCTCTTTTTTGGAGAGAAAAGTTCATATCAGGTGATTCAATGGTTGTGTGGTAAACTGTTTCAATCATCTTTATTGTAGCTATAATAACAAAAAATTAAAAGGAAAAATATAAACTTGCTTATGCCACAATCATTGAAATAAATACTTAGGAGAAGAGAAATTTTATTTTTTTCTAATACAAACAAAAGTTCTCGTTAAATACTAGTTATTGGAGCCACAAAAACCAATTGTTTGTTGAAATATTACTCAAATTGATAATATGAAATAACCCTCCGAGCCTCTATACAAGAAGATTTACATTACATTTGGTGAAAATATATCAAATGAATTTGAGTCGTGCGTGTTGTATACGCTTAGTGAGCCTTATCGTACGTATTGCATATATACGCATGATATTCTTCTAGTATATTTAGATTAGATTTGCCCAATATATTTAGTGAGCCTTACTCGACACCAATACGGATGAGATTCGCTCACATGACGGAACTATATTAGGCATTAAATTTGCCTATGGATTAGTAATTATTGTTTGATGTAATGGTAAATGTTAGCCATTAAAAAGATGTGAGCTCAAATATAAGATGAACCAATGCAATGTTTAAATAAATTAATAATAATTATAATAAATGAAAAGTGAATTTTGGAAAAATTTAGAAAATAAAAGTATATTATAAATAGACAAATAAGCAGACTGTCAAATCAACCAAAATACAACTATTGAATCATTTACGTGGGTTTCACATAATGTAATGCATTTTCCCCCTCTCATCTCAGTGAAACATATATATATATATATATATATATAAACCATACCTATACAACTATTTTATTTCTCAATTTTATAATACTTTTTTACCAAACATACTTTTATATTTTTACTTCAAAAAAATCTTA
This sequence comes from Cornus controversa, assembly GCA_026545225.1. NCBI lineage: Eukaryota > Viridiplantae > Streptophyta > Magnoliopsida > Cornales > Cornaceae > Cornus > Cornus controversa. Next base: position 50,127,589 of record CM048848.1, read on the forward strand.
TAACAAATTTTAAATTACCAAACATTTTTTCAATTAGTATGGAACACACTCAACAACTTAAACATGAAAACAGAAAACACAAAATAGAAAAAGTTGCTAAATAGACCCTTAATATCATTTTATCATTGTCTATTTATTATTATTTGTAATTTTAAATGTTTGGTCGGTAAAATGTTTTACTTTAAAATGAATTTTGTGTGAGAGAGAGCGCGCGTAAAACGGACGCGCGTGCTCAGCAAATGCCGGCGAGAGAGAGAAAAAAGATCTTGTTTAGTACGCCTGGTTTCGGGTGTTGTCGGTTGTTTTCAGTTGATTTTATGTACAATAGGGTCATATATAATGAACTCATCCAGTACGATTCCTACCTTTTTATTTGTGTCCTTTTCTCAACCCTGTAATTACATTAGTACCCCTTTATTTTACTTTTATTTACTTACTTCTCATGTGGGTATTTCTTTATTGTTGTTATTACCTAAAGTTGACTCATATTCTCCAATTATATCATTGGAATTGAAAAATCAACAAGACTTCACTGTGATGATTTGTTTAGTCAATGATAACAATGGACGCGAGGAATCTGGACCAACTTAGGGTGAGTTAGTCTTTAACTTTGCAAGATTTGTCCAAATTATTTCCGGATGAATAAAAAATATAGTCAACTTTTTCTAAGATCTGTCCAAATTAGTATGACGATTCTTGACATTAGGCTTGGAAAAAGTCGTTAGTGGAATAGTTTCTCAATGTCCAAAATGTCTTTACATGAAGCAAAATGACTTAAATATCTCTATTAATTATACCAAATGATCATATGGTTTTATTTTAATTAGACTAAAATACCCTTGGCTATAAATTTATAAAATACACACATGTATATATATAATATAACAATAACTTAATTAATATTTTTAAGTTTTAAAATTAATATTAACATAATTTATTTATAGAGTAAAGTGAAAAAAACTCAACCATTATATGAAAAATGTGCAAATATTCCTTGTTGTGCGCAAAATCACCTACATTTTTTAATTTGTGCAAATAAGGACAAATATTCAATTTGGGAGAAATTAAACAGTGAAATGACTAAAGTATCCTTACTTTATGAATTTTTTTTATTTAAAAAAGTCTAAAGTGCAAAAAACACCGCCGCTATTAGGGGTGCACACGGTACGGTTCCTCACGGTTCTTGGTGGAACCGAAACCGGAATTGTTACCAATGGTTCCTAATTTTTGGAATCGGAACCGGAACCATTAAAAGTTGGAACTGTGAGGAACCGAACTGCGGTTCTCGATTCAGTTCTAGTTCCAAACCGCGGTTCCTTAGTTTTTTTTTAAATGATTCAATGAAGCTTGAAAATACAAAAAAAAATATATATGCCTTAAATAAATGTTTGACCTACAATATAAAAATGACACCCTATATATATAATTATTATATTATATATTTATATTATATTATAATAATTATATATAATATATATATTATATATAATAATTATATTATATATATATATATATATATATATACACACACACACATTTAATATAGAACGGTTCCAGCTCGGTACGGTTCTACTAGCCCTAGAACCGGAACAGGAACCGCTGGTAACTTAGGAATCGGAACCGGAACCGTAGCCAACGGTTCGATACGGTTCCTCTCGGTTCCGGTTTTGATTCCGGTTCCAGTTCTAGTTCCAACAGTTCTTTGTGCACCCCTACTCGCTATATACAAAATGTGTAGAAAACTTCCCTGCAGTTTATTATCTGAATATAACCCCCTACTCTTTATAATCGGTGTAAACACCCCCTGGTTCAAAATTTTCTTTTTAAATGACCAAAATGCCCCTCACATCCTTGAAAACCCTCGTGCCATGTTTGAATGTAATATTTCTTATTTTTTATTTTTATATTAACTAAAAATATATTTTAATTATTTTATTATTTCAGATGGGCTCGACAAGTGAAAATAAGGGAGTATTCGCACATTTTTTTAATAAATAAAAAATTAATATTTAGATGATCCCTTTTTAGACATCCAAATATGGTACTAGAATGTAAGGGTGTTTTAGACATTTTAGTTGTTAAATTGACAAAATGTCCTTATTTGCACATTTTGCAAATAGTGAAGGATTTTTTTTGCACTGCAAGGGGTTTTTTTTGCACATTTGGTATATAGTGAGGGTGTTTTTTGCACTTTACCCTTAGGAGGGGTGTTTTTTTGCATATTTTTTACATAGTCGCGCGGGGGGTAGTTATATATATATATATACTAATTATATATATGATTTATTTTCATTTAATACACATATTAATATATGTAAACTACAGAATAACAATATGGGTTTCTGATCACCTACCCAAAAAAATATGGGTTTCTCATTGACTCTCCCCCCGATGTCCACAGACTCAAACCCTTTGCATACACGCACAAGTTTTCTTCTTTGGTTCTCCAAAAATATTGTTTGAAATTTAGAAGTTCAAATCCAAAGCCCTAAGCATGAGTGCTTCTACTACAACATCAATAAAGGGTTTGAGTTGTTCAGGCAAGCCCATAGCCTCCAAATTGGTCTCTCAATCTCAAAAGGCTGGTCTCTAATTCCCTATTGATCAAGTTGCTCGCTACCTCAAAACTGATTTGTTGTTGTTTAGAGAAATTTAATGGGTATGGTTGATCCGATCGTGTTCGTTGAGGAAAATGAGCCTAAGAAGTGGGCCAAAGGGTGGAGTCAAGTGTTCTCATCACCTTCATTTTGCTTCCATGTGGTGGTAACGATTTGTGACGAATAATGAGGAGTTGAGCAATTTCAACCAAGGGTTTAATTATCCAAAAATACTATTACTGATTTGGGGTTATGATAATGGAGTGAATGAGTGAAAAATAAAGGATTTAGGGTTTTAGGTGGTGTTGGAGGATGGAGTTAATGAGAGAAGAAAGAGAGCATTGATCATCAAAAATGGATTAGGAGGGTACAAAAGTAATTTTGCTTTCTATTGATGTCATCAGCTAACACGTAAGCCTTTGAGAAGATTTTTAGTGAGGGTAAAAATGTATATTCACAAATTTTGTTAGATGAAATAATGGAGTTAACTCTAGATAATTTGGACAAGCCTCAGGGAGGTCAGAGTAATTTACCCTAATGCAAATCATCTATTCTCTTTATTAAAATTTTATTTAACATATTTATTTACTTATTAATTAATTAATTATTTCTCATTATTATTTTCTTGAGTTCTCATCTAGCTTTTCAAGACAACTACCACTATGGCACTATCTTATCTTTGATGGTCTTTCAAAGACAAAGTGGAATATGTGATCGTACACAATTTGAATGGTTACGCATCCTAGTTCACACACATGTGAATCTTCACATGTGCAACGTCTAGGATTTATTGGATGTGGTAGAAAACTTGTGCTCTACCACAAGGATCTTCGTTCTTTCAGCATATTTAGAGCTGCAAACAAGCCGAGCTTTTCACAAATAATTTGAGTTCGGCTCAGTTCGTGTTTGTTTATTAAATAAATGAACTGAGCCCAAACAAATTTTAGGTGTTTAATTAATAAACGAGTCAATCCAAAACACTCTCCACCAGCTTGACTCGTCAGTTCGTGAATAAGTTTGTGAACATGCTTGTTTATAGGCGTGTTTTTGAGCTCGTGAATATAATATAAATGTATATTTTATGTATATATATATGTACATAATAGGCCTATCCTTTTAAATATTCTTAAGCAAAGCCATTTCAAGCCAACCCAATCCAACCCAATTTATATAAAAAGAATACTATAAGCCATTTTAAATATAAAATAGACAAGCCCAAATTCCCAAGCCCACCCATATAAAGCCTAACCTTCATTGCATCATATCCATTCCCAAGCCGCAAATGAAAAGTTGGAGGATGGAGCGTTGGAAATTCGAAAGCAACGATCTTGCAAGGCACTACCGGCGACTTGTTCTTCAAATCCGGTGACAACGACATTCATAGTTACCTCTCTATCTCTCTGTCATATTTTCCACTACATCGCATCTCGCTATTTTTCCTTTTGGATGGCTGAATTAGAAATGAATATTGAAGCTAGCAATGGCCGAGCCAAGTTCGGTCACTCCAGCAGAGGCTCAAGTCGAGCTCGAACCGAGTTTGGACACCATTGCTATGTGATCGGGCCGAGTCCGAACCAACCCCTACTCGGTTCGGCTCGACTCGATTACAGCCTTGAGCATATTAGGTCTAAACGTCTTTCAATACATGTAGGGGTAAGGGGATCTAATTCAGATTTTTTTTTTTAGATATTTAATACATGGATGTGACATTCACACTATTCTACTGTATTTACATTCCATTTGATTTTAAATTAAATAATTGACATAATTACCACCAAAAACATTAAGTAAACGCTTAAGCATATTTTTTGTGATAAACGTGGAGTTTAAAAGTGTTTTTTTAAGACCATTGCGTTCTCTTTTCAAAAAAATTAAAAAGTAAGTGGACTACAAGATTATAAAAGTGGGGCTTCAATATAAATTTTCAGTAATATTTTAATAAAAATGATCTATTAACAAATAAGTAAAGTTTGAGAGAAGATAGACGAGTAAATACCTAATAAAGAAATAAAATAAATAGTCACCCACTCTTTTCAAATATTTGGAAAGAGTATTCCAACAAGACAAATAAAAAATAAATAGCCTCAAACTCTTTTCAAATATATGGAAAGAGTAGTCTCAAATAAAAAAAGAAATCTTAAATTAGGAGACCGTAGAAGAAGAAGATATTATGTCAAATGAATCATTTCCGAATAATTGAAAAATAGTGTATTATAAAGAGTAAAATGCAAAAAAAAAAAAATCCTATACTTTACCCATTTTGCAAAAAAGAAAAAAAAACCTTAAAGTTCAAAAACACCCCTAAACTTTATAGAATGGGCAACAAATGAAATCAAAAATGAAAAATTACAAAACTAGCTATTGATGAAAATTGTTAAATTTCTTTTTTTTCCTTTAGTATTTTACTCTAATAATTTTATAGATAATGAATTTTAATGCACCAATAAAAAATATATGAACCACCAATAAACATAACTTTTGGAGTTAAATGTAATTTATATTTAATTTATAATTAAATTAAGATTTTTCAAAAAGTGTATATAAAATGAATAAAAATGCTATTGTTGGAAAATAAATCAATAAACATATATAAGTTCAAGAATTAGATGTAACAATTTAGAATTATAATATATATAGTATAGATTCATTTATCTGTATTTAAAAATAAAAATATATAATTTACTATTAATGTTAACCGTTAATTTATTATGAAGTAGATGAGAAATTTGGGAGAAAACGTATTTGAATATAAATGTAATTCTTTGTCAACACTCAACAGTCATGTACTTAGTTTAGAGAATATTAGTAATGTATTTTTTAATTTATAAAAGTGTTAAAATTTATATAAAATATAAAAAATGTATACAATTTTACTCAAATCTTAGGAGTAAAGGGTATTTTTGAAATTTTTTATTATTCTTATTAAAATAAATTATGAAAAAAAATGCATAATATTTTGATGACATATTCTCCATCAAAATTGCAAAAATTTACCTTTAATTCTTGAAATTAATTTTTTAATAAAAAACTTAAGTAAATTTTTAAAAAAAAACTTTATGTTATTTCTTAATTTTTCATGAATATACTACATTTTTCATGAATATATTGTATGAAAATAATATTTTTGTTTACCATAACAAAGTTTAAACTGGGTATAATAAGTTTTATTATAAATAGTAAGGCTGCAATAATAAGTTAATTATTTTAGAAAATGGCTAAATTTAGTAGTAATTATAACTTGTGTATTTTCTTTCCATTGTAATGATAAATTAATACTAATAATAAAATTAAGGTAAATGGTAAAATTAATATTTTTATAAGAGAAAAGATAATGAAGATAATTTAATAATAAAGAACAAATTTAATAAGAGAGGGTAAAATTGTCTTTTGCAATATAAGTATCCTTACTTGTAATAAATCATTAGTTTAGGGAGACAATTTATAGTTCATAAAGTTATTTAAGAGAAGGCAATAGTTTTGAGATTTTATGCACTTTACCTTATATATAATGGAACCTATGTTATAAAATGAGTTTGATCTTTTATCATATGGATCTTGCGCAACCGCCTCAATGCCTTGCAGATAAGCTGGCCTTAAGAAGACTTGCGAGGCAAAAAAAAGAAAAAAAAAAAAAGAAAAGAAAAAAAAGACCAACCAGTTGTACTTTTCATTTTTATTTAGTTTTTAATATTTTGTTATTTCGCATTCTTCATTTTATGTTTTGGAGCTAAGCAGGAGTGTGAATCCATCAGTGTGTCAGCACTCAGCAGCAAGTTTGAGTTTGTATTTATTTGTGGACAGAGAATAATCTAAAATTTTGTTTTGCTAATAATTTTCTAAACTTTTACAAAAATAGAGTTAAAAAGGATTCAAATATCGTTGCTAATAATTTTTCAAACTTTTAAATAGTCTGCATCACGAATCTTTCACATCTATGTAGAAATATGTAGAGTGAAGAAAGATTTTAGAATATTAGAGAGCCGATATAACTTTTTCTAGAGAGTTTTGTAAAATTTGTAAATATCTAGTTATTTATCTAGAGTGTTCTAGAGCACACTCCCCAAGGGAGGAGATGACTATATAAAGGGAAGGTATCTTTGTCAAGAAATTGTCTAAACTTCTCTCTTACTCGGGTCCAATGACTAGTGGCTGCATTTTCAACTTCTTCTTTATCTTTCTATAGTGGCTGCATTTTCAACTTTTTCGTCCCTTTCTATGGTTAGAAATATCACAGATTCAATTTCCATTCTCTTGTAATGGATATTTCAACAAAATGCTAGAAATGGTATTAATCATACAAGGAAATACATAAAATAGTATTAATAATACAAGAAATGTCAATCCCATTTCCAACAACTACTCAAAGTAAAACCCTTACTTCCAATTGCAAAACTGGACTTTCTTGTCGTCTATCTATATGTTGTCATATAAAATGGAAACACCAAAATATAAGTTTTGTTGTTTGTGGAATAATTTTTAATTAAATTATTGTTATTTTTTTTATTATGATACTTCGATTTATTGATTTAATCTTATATTCTGTTTTAAAATCTATCCTCTAATTTTTTTGTGTGTGGCTCAGTGTGACCATAATTCATCAACAGATAAGAAGCAATAAGTCCATCACATTATTATTTGTGATTTTTTTGTGGGGGTGGATATACCATATTCGCACCCATGAGAACGAATAAGTCCATCACATTATTATTCACCGAAATGGGAATGACGTGTGTTTATATTCAAATTATCAGCTACCACTTTTTGAGTAGAAGAGTGTGACTTGAGGTGTACAGGAATCGTTTCCAACACTTTCTTAATTTTGGGACTGGAACCGTTGAATTTAGTTTGGTTCGGTTTTGGTTATTTGCAGTTCCAGTTCCCCAACGGTTCTCTCAATTTTTTATTTTTTTTAAACATTGACAAGATGCACACTCATACTTGTGCACTCCTAATTATAACAATAGATTATAAGCTATAAGTATTTATTTAGATATCTTATATTATATAAGTATATAGAACATTATAACTTAGAAACTAAATGTATTTATCTATAGATTATATATTTTATACTTTATATATAAATAGAACACTAGAATTTAGAAGGTATATATATGTGTGTGTGTGTGGTGGGGGGGGGAGGGAAATTACACTAACCTCCCTTGTAAATAGACGAAATAACAGATACCCCCTATTTTTTCAAAAATAACCCTGCATCCCTGTTAGAGTTGACAAAAATATCCTTTGATTTTTCATCAAATAACACACGTGGGTCTCGACTTCTCTCCTTCTATCTCTTCTCTCTCTAAACTAATGCACAGACCCACAAACTCCATTAACATGTCCTTTCCTTTTTTCTTTTCTCCTAAAATAAGTGAATCAAACACTTTGTCTCTAAATTAATGCACAAATCCACACCATCCTCAATGCAAGCTTTTGTTATTGCCATATGCTATTTTCCAGTTGCACTAATTGGTCGTCAAGTTTTTGTAGTTAATGAATGGTGCAATTGCCGTTCTTGGTGGTGGTAGATTTGGGAATTTTGGGTGGTGGTGGTGATGACAGTGGTTGATGGCAGAGAACCATTGTTGACATTTATGGCAAGAAATGGTGAGTCGCGAGTGTAGTTCTCCGGTCCTCGATGCCTTTACTCACTCCTCGACAAGGTTCGTCTTGTGAAGGTTTCGTCCTCCTCGCTGGTGGTGGTTGATGGAGACTTCTGATACCTAATTGAACAATTGATTAGGATTGTACATCCAATCTCCTAATATCTAATTGAATGGTTTGATGTATTTGCAAAATCTCTCTTTCTCGATTGAATTTCTGAAAATTGAAAAAATAACCTAGTCACATGGTCTTCCACTGATTCATCATTCTTGATATTAGGTACAATTGGTATGTTTATATAGATAAGGATTTACAATGTGTTAGGTTTAACATAATTGGGTATCTATCTTTAATGGCTGAAGGTTCATCCAATCTTCTAATACCCAATTGAATGATTTGATTCTCCATCATACAATTTGCTCCACATATATCTCTATTTTGCATACGGAATCATATTGATTACTGAATTTTTTTGTTTATATTCCATTTGATTTCTTAGAAATTGAAGCAAATGATACGAAATTTTGAACTATTTGGTTAATTAGTGTTAAATTCTTTATCTGTGGTGAGAGAGAGTGCATGTTGTAGTGAGAGAATGAGCATGTTATGTAGGGCAAAATTGTCCACTATCAAAGGGGTATTTTAGTCATTTTATATGTTTTAGGGGCATTTTAGGATTTTTAAGTCAAAAATATATGACATCAGCAATTTTCGTACCTGCAAAGCTGACAGGGAGGTTAGTGTTATAAAAAGTACACTGACAGGGGAGTGCAGTGTTATTTTTGAAAATAAAAGGGACGTATTTGTTATTTTGCATATTTATAGGGGAGGTGTTGACCTTAAGATTTCAACCCAAGGTTATTTGGGTGATTTTGATGATAACAACCTATTGTAGTGTAGATTTAATAAGTTTATTTGAGTGTGCAGTTTATAAAGTATTATATTATCTCAAGTATCTTAAAGGCATTGGACTTCAAAAGGAATTAGAAGAAGATATATGAAGCCACATGATCATGGAACTCAAAGATCAATAATCAAGATCAATGGCGAAGTTAAAGTGAATCCAAGCCACATGATGAAGGAACCCAAAAGCTTAAAGATTTGAATATCAAAAGGCTTGGGTAGGCTAGTCTTGGGTGAGTGCTAGATTTAATGTAAAGTTATTTATGAAGTAACTTCTTTTGAAAGCTCATCTATTGACCTAGTGGACCTTAGGACCAATGCATATGATTCATATCATATCATGGTTCCTTGGACACTTAGAATTAGGGCATGAACCTCATTGAATCATCTTGAAGGCTTTCGTTGAGATTGAGTTAATTCAAGCTTATGTTTAGCTTTGAAGAAATTCAATTCTTGAGTAAAAAAATTCTAGAACCTATACTTGAACTAGAAATATCATTTATGGTTCTTAGATAAATTGACTTAGGCTTTGAACTCAAATGAATCACTATATAAAAGCCGTGTCATGCACAGTTACTGTTTCGACTACTTAGCGCAGAAATTTGGCTAAGTGTTGGATTCTAGGGGCAAAAACGTAAATACGAGTTTTTTAATGAATCTTGACATAAAAAGTCCCGGTAATTGTACCCCATGATTTATCACGATCATATGAATTTTCTCAGCCCCAAATGACTTAATTTAGTCATTCATATTGCACGATAAATCTTTATGTCAAAGCTGTGAAAATCCGTCTTGACTAAGTGTTGGATTCTAGGGGCAAAAACGTAAATACGAGTTTTTTAATGAATCTTGACATAAAAAGTCCTGGTAATTGTACCCCATGATTTATCACGATCATATGAATTTTCTCAACCCCAAATGACTTAATTTAGTCATTCATATTGCACGATAAATCTTTATGTCAAAGCTGTGAAAATCCGTCTTGGCTAAGTGTTGGATTCTAGGGGCAAAAACGTAAATACGAGTTTTTTAATGAATCTTGACATAAAAAGTCCTGGTAATTGTACCTCATGATTTATCACGATCATATGAATTGTTTCAGCCCCAAATGACTTAATTTAGTCATTCATATTGCACGATAAATCTTTATGTCAAAGCTGTGAAAATCTATTTTGTACTAAAGCTGAAAAATCAGATTTTGATTCACTTAGAATTTGATTTTGAAACTATTTTTATTGAATCCAAATGGGAGGTACTTTGCTTAATCACATTGAATAACTTAAAGTAAATAGAAATATAAAGGTTTATGAGAAATTCATTCCAGTAGGGTGTGCAAAACAAGGGAGGTTTCAGCCGACCGAAGCATTGCTTCAGTCGACCGAAACAACACTTTCAGTCGACCGATGAATTCATCAGTCGACCGAAACCTGGAGATTCAAACTCCAACGGCTATATTCTTCACTAAACGGTTGCCACATGTCTCAAACGGCCATATTTCTTCCAAAACACTATATATATGTGTGAGCTGCATTTTGCAAGTGAGAGAGAGAAAGTGCAATGTAGAGCCAAGAGTAGAGAAGAGTGGAAGAGAGAGCAAGAGAGGTTGAGAGAAACCTACCCATGAACATAAACTTGAGAAATTCTTGAATATAAATATTTGCATTCTACTTGATAGTATATCGCTTGTAGGAATCACTATTGAGCCTCATATTTTTCATCATTCATTGTGATTCATCTTGCATATCTAGAGTTGAGTTTGTCATTTGAGATCTTTATATATAACTCTAGGATTTGAGCTATCATTTGTGTATCTATCCATTGAGGGATATTTTTTATTGTAATCAAACTACCTATCAACCTTTGAGAGGAAGACCAAGTGATACACTTGGCAAAGAAGCCCAAGTTATGAGCTTGGCAAAGAAGCCTTGGTGAGGTATTCATTGAGTAAGGAAGCCCAAGTCATGAACTTGCCAAAGAAGTCTTGGTGAGGATGTCATTGAGTAAGGAAGCCTAAATAATTTACTTGGCAATTGTAAGGGCTTTCCACCACTAAGGAAGACTCTATAGTGGAAACCTCAAGAAGTGCTCTTGAGGCATGGACGTAGGCAAGAGGGGCCGAACCATGTAAAAATCATGGTGTCACTTGGTTTGCATTTCTCTATCCTTAAACTCCTTTATTTTATAGCATTTCATATGTCTAAATTATATATGCTTTATATTTCAATGCTATGAGTTTATATGTTTTAATTTTTATAAGAAGGATGGGATGAATGCTTGGAGTGCATTGGTTGAGCTGTGGAATTAATTAAATTGTTAATTGATTGAGTAGTTATTTGAGTATATATTTTCAATCAATTTGCATACCATGTATTTAACAAATGCACAATCAACATTTTCATAAACTACAAGCATGATATGTTGCACTTACATGTACACTTACACTTGTTGTATCCACTAAATCATTTAAGTGCATAATAGATAGAGCATCTGCAATCCCACTTGTTGAATACATAAGTTTACCAAGTATTTGACAAAATTCCATTAAAGCTAATTTTTGTCAAAACATGCTAAATCAAAAAAGTTCCTTTGTTTGCTTAAAGTCCTTATTCACCCCCCCTCTAGGGACAATTCTCTAGTCACAGGAGGTATTTGTTATTCCAATTTCGGTTTCGGTTCCACCGGTTCTTTGTGCACTCCTAACTGTCGCTGCCAACTTTCGAAAAAATATGACAGGTGGCCGACTTCCAAGTAGAGGTTGTTATCTTCGAGAAATTTTGATAAGAAGTCAAACATATGACTTATTAATAAAGCCACACTTATAACCAAATGATAAAAGTATTCTTCAGCAAGAAAGGCTTAATGATTGCCACTTGGCTCAATCCTAGAAAAAAACAACATCATAGGAGAGATTTTAAGGGGAGACAACCCACTAGTGGAGTTCTGTATGTAAGATTACTCAGCCAACTAGCTATAAACTAGGCACAAAATCTAGAAACATGGAAAAAGTGAAAGGTTAGCATGTGGCCGATTACTGTTAGGTTTGTAGCTCAAATTCAATTGCGGAAACAGTTTTCTTTTCCATTTTGGAAGCCTCAAGACTCGTGGAGCATAGCTGAAGACTTGGGAGGAAGTTGTGGACATCTATTTTAGAGTTGTGATTGATTTGGTAACTTCTTGTTAGACAATGTATGAGATTCCTTGTTCGAGAGAAAATTAGTGATTGGAGACTTTATAAATAGAGGTAGGGTTAAAAGGAAGAGAGAGATGATAAATATGTAAGGAGTTGGTGAGTGTTGTGAGGAGATGAAAGATTATATATAATTTAAGGGGAAAATGTTAAGAAAGAGTGAAAGAGTGCGTGTGGTATGCATATTTTTCGCGTGTTGTATATTCTCTTTTCAATTATAGTAAAATATCTCTATTTATGGACGTAACTTTAGAGTTGGGTGAATTATGTAAAATATTGTGTTGTGTATAGATGTGTATAATTGTTATGTCATATATGCTTGTGTGATGGTTGATGTGATGATATGCTTCCACTATGCAGAATTCCAAGTCAATATAAAAACTAATAAGAAACTGATATGTGACAAGTGCAATCGACAACAAAAGAAACGTGGAACTCTATTGGAATCAGAATTCCTAGATGGGTGAGAAGGATACATGTGGGCCAAGATGAAGGAGTTGGTTGAAGGAAGTTTCTAAAAACTAGGAGAGATTGACCCAAAAAGAGAAACTGTCATAATGTGGTTTGGTGGCATGAGGATTCTAAGGGAACGTGGATAATCCACTATACAAGAAATTAGCATATACAAATAGCAAAGAAGTGGCTTAGAACGTAGGTTTTACATGAAGCCTACTACAAGTATAAAAGGTCTATTTTGCATAAATAACACAATGTGGGATCAAGTATATGGGACTCTATGAGAAAAACACTCAAAACATGGGACACATGACAACATCTGATTGGAAGGACGTGGAAGACTAGAAGTTGCAGGTTGTTCTTCAGAATACGAGAAAGATCACATTAGAAGGTCATGCAGAAAAATAGCAAGAAGTGCAAGACATGGGTACTGTAAAGACCTTGGTTGTGTGGAAGATGTGTGTTTATCCCCTCTTGTCCCCAAGGATGCTCAATCCTACATTGCCTGAGTGTGAAAAGAGGATGTGTTATATATGTGGTATACTCTCTCCAAATGGTATGAGGTCTTTTGGGGTAAAACCTAAGAGCAAAACAGTACAGGCTTAGGTTCAAAGCGAACAATATCATATCATGTGAGCGGGCCGTTACAAATGGTATCAGAGTCAAACCTAGCCGGAAGTGAGTTGTGCCCAAAGCGGATAATATCATACCATGTGATGGAGCGGGCTGTTACAGGTACAAACATGCCTAATACGTGAGAAACAAGTTGAGAAAAAAGAGGATGCATGGGACACATAACGGTATTTCATTTAAAAGATGTGAAGGAAGTTGTGGAAGGTTCATCGGCCAATTGAACCGCTGGAACATTTGTAAACCTGTTGTCACAACCACACAACCTACATTTCAATTATCTTTAATTAATGTAATTGTTTTTCAATTATATTTCAATTCAACACTTTACCATCTTGCAATGCATTTCAATTCCTTCAATTGATACACTTACTCAGTACATTTACTTTTTAAGTCCTACACTTTCAATTCCTTTTCTTTCTTGGTCATCGAGATACTCTCAAATCCTTTGTTCTAGAAGGCATAAAATAAAGTTTGAGAGTCATCACTCCGGACTCTCACAATCGCCCACATGTAACTATAGTCGCCTATTCAATCATATCACTGGTTGAAGTTTAGGATTATTAGGGATTGGTTTCTTACATCATAATTATTTATATCATTAGTTAATTTGCTTATTCAAGCATTTACCAATTCAAATGCTAAAGCTTACGGTGTATAATTATTTCTGGTAGATAACTTATTTATATAAAAACCTGAATTTACATATAATAATATTTATGTAATACGTAGTTAACAATCGAGGGTTTGTCCATTTTGAAATTGATTATTTTGTCTAAAATAATACTATCAATTTAATTTATTTATTATATAGAAGGGTGTTTTAGAAAAAATTCATTCCATTTCAACTTTTAATCTGGTCTAACCAAACACTTCAATGAAAATAAATGATTATTCCATTTTTGCATCATTTCATGCATGAGACTAATAACACATAACTATTAGCATAACTTAAAAGGTAAAACTCGTCAATTATCAAAAATAGTTTCCTAAAACTATTTTCTGTTTCAAAAAGCCAATCGGGTGACAGTAGATCAGAAAACTATTTTTTCATGATGACATTGAAATGACAAAGCTAATGGCAATTTGATCAGATTATGCGAATCATGAAGCTAATACAAGTATAGATTTATAAATCAAAGATTATATACTTCACTGACACTAGCATACCACACATAAATCTGTTGGTAACAATTACATTATGTTGAAGTAACCATCAAGAACAGACTGTTGGTAATAGTTGCAGAAAATTCCAGTACGGTTCGTCTCATGTCATTCACCTAATCGCTTGTATCAATAATTTGCTAGAAATCAGAGGTGCAGATGATGCATATTATATATATACACACACCTATATAACAAACTTACCGCCAGCACAGTGTCATATATATAACAATTCAAAACGCCAGAAAGATGCTACAACACCCATATGAAATGTTTTCCAAAATAACAAATAACAGAAAATCTTTGTTACTGGTAATAGGTTGACAGCCAAAACAAAGGTTCTATTTATGTTGCTATTTGCTTCACTCTGTGTTTGTTGCCATGCACTTGACTCGACGAAGAGGAAAACTAGGTACATTTATACTTTAAAGCATGTGTAATTAAAAATATAAAGATAACTGTTTTCTCCTGAAAATTTGGTTACTCGAGCTTAATTTGAAAATAACGGATTAGTTTTCATTCTTCACTTTTGCCCTTTCCTTTTGGTAACAATTCAACAGATCTTATCCATGAACATACTGATACCAAACACACCCCAAACACTTGCACAGTAAATCCATTAGTCTTTTTCACAAAGCTCATTCTTCAAGCATGGCCTTAGCAGCATCAATCAATAGTGGTCTAAGATCAACTGAAGCTCGACCAAGCACAGTGTATCCTTCCTTGTCCTCAATATCCACATTTGCTCCATGTCTTATCAGAAGGAGAGCAACCTGTAAGCAAAACGAAATCAACAGAGATTTGTAAAGCCCTGCCTTCTATCTCACTTCCTTTATAATTAATAACAATATTTTCTTAATTTCATTTCTAACAATCTTGTTTCATATCAGTTTCTAGTCATAGCATTGTTTCTAGGTTTTTAACAGCCTTCGAGCTTTAAGTCCTTGGCTGCCTTTAGCTACAAAAGAGAATCACAAAAAAAAGCTTATTTGACAATACCATGCAATCAAAGCTAGATGTATGCTCTTTTCTTTCCTTCAATAGCTTTCACTTGAGAAAGGATAGATTCATATCAGTATAAGAGAAAAGATAGATTGGGTCATTCAGTCACTCCCCCCTCCATTTTTGGGTGCTATGGGGAGAGAGCTATGAGTCTGTTCCCTCACTCCCACTGGGAAGATGTGATTATTCAGTAGTGAAGCGGAATCAACAGAAGAGCTTTCACAATATGGGTAAATTTTTAAGCATTGCTACACTAAACATATCTACACCAAAGGCAACTAAAACAGATAGGCACTCACTAAAAAAGAAAAAGGAAAAATAAAATAAAAGAAGGGGAAAAACAGTTTTTTTGGTAAATGAGAGAACGGGGAAAATAGTTGAGTGACATTGAGATCTTATATCTTTTACCTTCTTTTTTTTGACGAGTGATCTTATATCTTTTACCATTTACTCCTTTCATACAGCTCCCACACCTGCCCTCTCTCCCTCTCTCTCTGGGCCCAACTCCGCCCCCAAAACGAAAGTTTGGATTTATTTATTTTTTAATATTATAGTTTGCTTTAGGAATAATTTTATTTGTGTTCTCATATTTTAATAGTGAAGGATGTTGTATGGGCTTATTGGTGGTCGATATGTTGCACTTCATATGTCAATGGGTATCTGTGTGTGATCTATATAGGTCAGGAACAGTTGGTCAATGTTCTCTATCTACTATTACACTCACTAGAAATAGCAGATATCCAACAACTTACAATTATCCATGTGACATGATGCAAGTTGCAACTAAGGGTTGAAATCAATGGAATTCTAGGTGAGATTTCTAGAAGTTTCTTCTTTTTCTTTTTCTTCTCCTCCTCTTCCCCCTTCTCATCTTTAATTCTCTGATATCAGATTTTGTAATTCTAATCACAACCAGCCTTTGATTTTCTTAATTGTTTTTCCCAAAGCCTAACCTATCACTACGTTTTAACATTTAATTGAAGACACCAAACCCGTAATTAGTTGTCCAGAATTCAAGACTTTTCAAGTAACAAATTCTATGAAATTCCAGGATCCACCATCTTCTAAGCCAAGACATATCCATCCCTTTCCATTTATAAACCTTACAACTTCTCTATGATCCTTGAACTTTGAACCTCTAAACTTTCCATAACCTGAACCCATCTAAAACCATTTATAAGCAGCAGCATTATATTGAGTCTTTCTAGTGCACTCCTAGTTTAGTTTGGTATGAGAGCTTGTAGAAAGTGTTTACACAGTTGTCATACATCAATGTTTGACACAAATATGAGAAACCACTCAAATCCATTGACACGTTTAGGAAATGTTGACGCGTTCTTACAAGCATTTAAGGTGCATTGGTATCTGACAAGGATACAATATGAATTCAACTATCTCATAGAAATGGTGCTCTGATATGAAAGGAATATAATATTAGGATGTACATCATGTACCGTCCATAAACAAGAAGTGTTCAAGCTCCAAGGCTTCAATATTTGCTCAAGTTTTGCATTGATTTAAATAAACTTGACCTTGCTCATAATCTTAACTGACCTTGGTATTACCAACATTCATTTCCATGACAGAAGAACCTTCGTACCTAAACTTATGGGCCTATGGCTTATTGCATCAGTCAACATCTTTAAGAGACTTCCACGTCAGAGCCCATTGGCTTATTATCAGATGTCAAATTTTCTTAAAGATCAATGAATTCCAATCAGGGTCCACGGGGTTCTAAATCAGTTGTGTCATATACATAACATAACTTAAACAACAACAGCCTGTTCAGTAGGAACAATGGAAGGGAGGAAGAAGAGGGAAGCAAAGGACCGATAGAAGGTCTAACCTTCAAGAAGGGAGCTAAAGGAAGAGAGAAGGGATGCCCCTTCCTTCTCTACCCAGCATATCTCTTCCTTCCGAGAATAGCATCTTTTAATTATGGATAGGCATAATGGTCAAATCATGCATTGGTCCTTCCCTTCCTTACTTCCTTTCTACTCAACCAAACAAAACAAACGAAATGCTCCTTCCTTTCCTAAGGATACATCATTTTTCACTTCTACATTCCCTTCCAATTTTCCATCCTTCCTACCAAACAAAGCAAAAGATCCTAGCAGACAATTTGACAAACAAACACCATGTCTATGTCCCCTTCTTTATTTTTAGTTCTGTTATTGGGCTTGACATGCAACAGACCCTGATCCAACCCATGGTACTGTGGGGGTAGCTTCACCCACAAGTGGAAAAGAAAAAGAAATAAAAAAGTATTGGCGCCGAGTGTGTGTGGCAGTTAATGTAAATATAAGTGTGTGCATGTGTGAATATGTCTAAGGGAAATGGATGCATGTGTCAGTGAAACAAGTGGTGTAGCAGTAAGATTAATGTGTGTGCAGGTGTGATGTCATTGATTGAAGAAAAGAAAAGAGTGAAAGGAGATTTCCTGCTTGTTGGTTTTCGGTGCCGAAACATGGAAGTTGGTGTACTTGTTTGGATGACGTGAAATGGTGAAGCTAATTGGTGCATGTTTGTGGTAAGGTGAAATGGCTGAAACTGATTGGTGTATATTCGAGGCAAGTAAATGAGTGGCTGTGAAATGTGCAAGTACTGTATGTGTGGAGGAAGTAGGAGCATGTGTCAGAATGCAAGTCTTGGTGAATTGTATTACAGTGCATTTAATGCACTTTTTGGCTAAGGCGGTATTAGATTGCCTGTAAATATGGGTGTGTTTAACAGGATGTTGGAGAATATATTATTGGAGTGATTTATGGAATTGATTTTAGGAATCTTCCACCGATGTATTTTCCATATTTATTACGTGTATTATTTCACCTATAAATAGAGGTGATCATTGAAAACGAAATTAAGAGAGAATACAGTAAAAGTGATGTAACCCTTTGGGCTTTGTGCGCCATGGATGTAAGCCGTAGTGGCCGAACCACGTTATATTCTTCTGTTCTTCTTGTTTAATTTATCTCTTCAATTTTATTTTATTTTATCAGCATGGTATCGGAGCAGGTTATCATACCCTACTCTAGATTCATCTCGGATCTTCAGATAAACTATCAACTCGTCTTGAATCTTCGGATCAACTCATCTTAGATCTCCGGATCAACTCGTCTCGGATCTTCGGATCAACTCGTCTCGGATCTTCGGATCAACTCATCTTAGATCTCCAGATCAACTCGTCTGGATCTTAGGATCAACTCGACTCGAATCTCCCAAAACTTTGTATTTTCAATTTAGACACTCGAGTTAAAATCTTCGTGTACCAACTTGAGGGGGAGTGTTGGAGAATATATTATTGGAGTGATTTATGGGATTGATTTTAGGAATCTTCTATTAATGCATTTTTCATATTTATCACGTGTATTCTTTCACAAATAAATAAGGTGGTCATTGTAAATAAAACAAAGAGAGAATACAATAAAAGTTTTTTTTTTTTATAAGTAAAGATTCATAGAAAAACGCCCATACGGGGGACGCGTCCCAAATACGACAAACAATTCAAATTCTTAGACTATCTACAAAAGTCAAAAGGGACTCTGATGAAGAACAAAAGAAGCCCTCCGACCAAAGAAGAGGAAATTGAGATCAGAGCATCTAAAAATACCCCAAGGCTGTTCAATATCTTCAAAAGTTCTCTTATTCCGCTCCTTCCAAACGGCCCACTATAAACAATGAGGAGCAACCCTCTAATAACGCCTAATGTCACGAAGCACCCGAAAGCCATTCCAAGCAGTAATGCAGCTCACCACTGTCTTAGGCATGACCCACTGAACACCAAAAATAAAGTAAATTAAATCCCATCCCTCCCTCGCTCTAGGGCAATGAAGGAGAAGATGATTAACCGTTTCCTTTGCTCGCTTACACATACAGCACCTATTTGCAAAGATGTGTCCTCTTTTTCTTGAATTATTCATGGTCAGAATCTTCCCCACGGATGTCGTCCATACAAAGAAAGCTACCTTCAAATAAGCTCTAGACCGCCAGATTCCTTTCCAAGGAAAAGACGGACTGTGAGACTTTACTAGCTTCTGATAAAAAGACCGAACCTCAAATCTCCCATGGGTCGATCCGGTCCAAACCAACTCATCACTCCCTCTCCCAGGACAGGCCTGTCCGTATAGAAAGGCCAAAAACTATGTCATCTCCTCCACCTCCCAATCATGTAAAGATCTTAGAAACTAAATATCATAGATCAGACGCTCGCCATCAAAGTGATAGCACTGCGCGACCATAATCTGTCTATCCAACGCAATTCTGGCAAGTTTCGGATAAAACATCCCAAATGATCTATCACCACACCAATGATCATTCCAAAAGCTTACAAACCGACCATCCATCACCCTAAATTGAATATGTTTGGAAAATTCATTCCAACCCTTCGCAATATACCTCCATAATCCAACCCCAACCGGTGTTCTTAACATAAGGGATCACCATCCCCCTCTATCCTCTCCATATTTAAAACAAATAACCCTCCTCCAAAACCTATCCCTTTCTATCCCAAATCGCCACAACCACTTCCCCAGAAGAGCTTTGTTGAACAAATTCAATTTCCGCACCCCAAGCCCTCCTTTCTGAATAGGGCGACAAATCTACTCCCAATTAATCAAATGATATTTAGACTCCTCCCCATGCCACCCCACAGAAACTTTCCCTGAAGTCTATCCAATCTTTTCAGCACAGAAACCAGTAGAGGGAAAAGAGACATGAAGTAAGTAGGAAGAGTCGAAAGCGTGCTCTTAATCAACGTCACTCTACCCCCTTTCGAGAAATACTGTTTCTTCCACCTGGCAAGCCGTCTCTCAAACCGAAGCACCACAGGATCCCAAACAGAAGTTCTCCGCTCCTTTACTCCCAGCGGAAGACCTAAGTAAGACAATGGAAAGGAGCCCACTCTACATCCCAAAATATTTGCCAATAAATCGATCTCTTCCACCTCCCCCACAGGAACAATCTCACTTTTTCCAAAATTCACCTTAAGACCCGAGACTACTTGGAAACAAAGCAACATCCCTCTCAGGTATCTCAACTGTGTCCTCTCAGCGTCGTAAAAGACAATGGTATCGTCCGCAAAGAGCAAATGAGACACTTCCAATTGGCAATCAAGATTTCTCCCCACTTTGAAACCTCTGTAGTAG
Source organism: Cornus controversa (assembly GCA_026545225.1). Taxonomy (NCBI): domain Eukaryota; kingdom Viridiplantae; phylum Streptophyta; class Magnoliopsida; order Cornales; family Cornaceae; genus Cornus; species Cornus controversa. The sequence goes on from CM048848.1 coordinate 50,148,276, forward strand.
CTCAAATCACAAGCCCTTTTCATCAATCTGCTAAAGGCCTCCATCACAATAATGAAAAGTGAAGGGGAAAACAGATCCCCTTGCTTCAATCCTCTCGAGCTCCCAAAGAAGCCAGAAGGAGCGCCATTGACCAGAACTAATAATCTCACTATGGAGATACAAAATTTAATCCAACCTCTCCATTTCTCCCCAAACCCCATCCTCTCGAGGAGATAAATCAAAAAATCCCAGCACACGTGGTCATATGCTTTTTTCACATCAAGCTTGCAAACCACCCTCGGTTCTCCAGTGCTCGAACGGGCATCAACACATTCACTAGCCACCAAAATAGAGTCCAGAATCTGACGTCCCCCCACAAAAGCATTTTGAGATTCCGAAATAATTCCATTAATCACTTCCTTCAACCTGAGCACTAGAATTTTGGCAATGATTTTGTAGATACTTTGCAGCAAACTAATAGGTCTAAAATCCTTAACATCATCAGCCCCTCCCTTTTTGGAATTAAAGCAATAAAAGTAGCATTCATGGAATTTTCAAACTTTCCACGTGCATGAAAATCATGAATAGTTGCCAACACATCCCTTTTCACCACTTCCCAATTCTGATGAAAAAAGGCCAAAGAAAACTCGTTTGGACAAGGGAGTTTTATCCCCCTGGCAACACTGAAGAGCAAATGTCACTTCCTCCTCCTCAAAAGGTCTCTCCAATCGGCCCCTGTCCTGTGGAGAAATCATATCAAACTCCAAACCCCCTAAAAGGGGTCTCCAATCCACAGTCTTCCTATACAGCTGCTGATAAAAAGACGTCACACCTCTCACCACCTCTTCTTCTTTCTTCAGCACCGTTCCATTAATTTTGATCCTCCCAATGTCATTGCTCCTCCCATAAGCATTAGCCATCCTATGAAAGAATCTCGTATTCCTATCCCCCTCCTTTAACCACAAAGCCCGGGATTTCTGTCTCCACGAGATCTCTTCCATTGCAGCAATCTCCTCAATTTCCGCCTTACACTCCCCTTTCAATCTTTCCTCCTCCCCCAATCCCTCCACACTATCCCTCCTATCCAGCTCTATTAACTCTCTCATAATCTTGTTTTTCCTCCATTCAAGATTCCCGAACGTCTCTTTATTCCACTTCTTCAAGCCCTCCTTCAATCTACGCATCTTCCCCACAAGCACAAAGCTGGGATTACCCCGTATCTCATAATTGACCTACCAACGTTGCACCATCTCCTTAAATCCTTCCACCCGAAGCCACATGTTCTCGAACTTAAAGGGCATTTTGCCCCTTCTCAAGCCACCATAGTCCAAAAGCAACAGAACATGTTTAGACATAAGCCTTGCCATTGCCACCTGAGCCACATCCGGAAATCTCTCCTCCCAATCTCCCAAAATCAAAAACCGATCCAGCCTAGAGAAAGTCGGGTCTTCTCTGCTGCTAGACCACGTAAATCGAGTACCTTCTAGAGGTAAGTCGATCAAACCCTCACAGTCAATAAATTCCGAAAATAAAGTCATGGCCGCCGTCCATCTCCCCCCCTGAAGACCTCTCTTCCGGGGATCGAACAACATTAAAGTCTCCCCTCACACACCATGGGACCCCCCAATGTCTGCGAATATCAGCTAGCTCCTCCCACAAAACACTCCTTTCCGCATCCTCCACCGGGCCATAAACTCCCAAAAACATCCACTCAGCTCCATCCTCTTCTAGTCTGAACAAACAAGAGATGGAAAATCTCCCTTTCCACACTTTCTTTTTCAATATCCATCTCTTATCCCAAATCACCAAAATATCTCCTGTCGTCCCTACAGCATCAAGCAACTCCCATTCCATAAATCTCCCTCCACAAACTTTTCACAAGCTCATTTGACACATTCCTCAACTTATTTTCTTGAAGACAAATCATTTGAGCCCCCCATTTGCGCAGGCCCAACTTCACCACTTTTCTCTTGCTCGGGTCATTGAGTCCCCGAACATTCCATGTCACATCTCCATAGACAAATGATAGCTTTCTCCTCCTCCCTCCTTCCCCCTTGACTCCTTCCCCTCTCCGACCCACTCCTCCCTTTATAGTTTACATAGGAAATAAGATTGCGAAGCTCTCTCTCTCCCTTCCAAGAGGAGCTTTTCTTCCTACCAACAATTTTCTGTTTCCCTTCCAAGACACCAAAAATTCCTATGTCCCTCTCTTCTTCTCTTGCATAAGTCAACCCAAGTTTCTGACCCATCCCCTCTACATTAATCCTCAGCCAATTTTCCACTTCCTCATTAACAGCTCGATGCCCATCAAGATCCCCTTCCTCATTAGGGCCTTAGGTTGCCAACGGTTGTGTCAAGCCCCATCCTTCCCCTTTCTCATCATTTCGGGAAACAATGGCATGGTTGAGGTTATATGAATCAGCAAGAAAGTCACCCTCAGTCTCCTTCCCCCCCCATTCCCCAAACAACACGAGTCTCTTCTCCTGAAGAAGGTTCAACCGTGTGTTAGTCTATTGGTTGGGCAGTGTGCATGGGAGAGTGTTGTTTGGGTATCAAGAAGTGGGTTTTTGTGTGTTTTGAGGGACACATTCTGTATCGGATATTGGGCAGTGAGCAAAAATAGAAGGCGGTGAGAGAGAAATACAGTGTGGTGAGTATAGTTGTTAAAGGCTCAAGGCGCACTAAGGCGCTAAGACTTCCTGGAGCCTGATGTAATGCCCCGCCAACTTACAAAAGGAGGTTTTGCCACGCAGGCTGAGCAGGACGCTATTTGGCATATGCATGGCATAGAGAGAGCAAAGTTCTAGAGTCTTCCAAAAGTATCTAGAGAAGTGTGGAGTATTCTAGAGTGTTGTAGAACTTTCTATAAGTATAGTGAAGTTTCCAAAGTTGTCTAGAGAAGTGTAGAATGTTGTAGAGAGAACTAGAAGGTTCTATAATGTTGGAGAGTATTGTAGATATTTGTAGAAGTTTAAAGAAGAGTCTAGAAAGTTCTAGAATTGTAAAGAGATTTGTAGAGTATAATTAATATGTAAGCATTTATGAAGAAGTTTGGAGAGAGGAATTAGGATGCCTATAAATAGGCAAAGTAGTCATTTGTAAGAATCAAGCTCCAGAAGTGGGAGAAGCTCTAAGTGTTAGAGTGAGCCTTGTAAACACTTCCTTTGAGTAATAATACAAGTATTTTTCCTCTTGCCAACAAAGTATGCCCAAGTGTGTGTGAGTGTGCAGAGAGTCATTACAGTACACTAGTGAGTGGCACGAGTGCAATACATTGGCTAGAGAGAGAGTGGAGTTGGGCTGACCAAGGCTTGTGTGAGGAGTAACAACGTCTTGGTGCCGCACGGGTGTGGTTAGAGTGGTGGAGAAACTCTAGGCCCGTGACACTGAGGTGCAAGGCGAAGCGCGGGCCTGACTGAAGTGAGGCGCAAGTTGAATTTTTAAAAAAAAATATAACATTTGTAGTGAGTGAGTAAAACAATGTAGAACAACTACAATTGAGAGCAAATAAAAAGCATATTCATGGCAATTAACAACAAATGAAACAGAAAAACAGATTCTGGAATGAGTGAAATAGGTTCTGCAGGCTGTGCCTCGCACCTCAGTGCTTGAGGCACGCGCCTCTTCCAAAGTTCTTCGCCTAGGCATACCCTAGGCGCAAAGGCTGCGCCTCGCACCTCAAGCGCGCGCCTCGCGCACCTTTGACAACTATAGTGGTGAGAAAGTGTGTGGTGAAGTATTGGGTGTTTTTTGTTCTTGCAGTTACTCAAGTTTTGTGTATAACTTAAGTAGAAATCCCCTGCAATTTTTACTTTGATTGTGGAATATTGTCAGTTTGTTCCGTGGTTTTTCCCCCCTCTATTCTTGGAGGGTTTTTCCACGTTAAATTTTGATGTCCTTGATCTCTTCATTTTTCCTATATATGTTTTACTTGTTAATTGGCTTGGTGGTTTAGATTCTTGGATTTGTTTTGTGTTTCCATTGACCCACACTCAGACTGGGATTGTTTCCCAACAGGTACTACATGTGCATGAAGTGTTTGACATTCTAATTAGGAATTTGAATTGATTTAAAATGAAGAAAATGAAAAGCCTTCCATTACGAAATTCTATTGTTTTAACAAGGGTTTTAAGTTTAAAAGAGAGAGTGACAGACCAACGCTAGTGGAGTTGCCATCACCACAACATATTGCCATAGTATTGACCAACATTGCCACTCCTACACCACTACTGTCACCGCTGATACCACCACTGCCTCTACCACCACCTATTGTCATAGTCACCATCATTACAGTCTCCGGTGCTTGTGGTGATGGATATAGTGCAGTACTTGTGGTGGAAATGGGTTGACAATGGTTCAATAGCCAGTCCGTCAGATGTGAGGATTTGCGAAGTAACATATTTTGAAGGGGAAATCTAACCAAGGATTCAACCCTTCAACACCTTGCTAATGGAGGAATTTAAAATTTATTTCCCTAGTTACCCAAGCGTTAGAATTTAGAATTCCCTAAGCTATTTCAACTCACAATTTTAGATCTCAATTCCCATATCGCAAACCGCAACAAAGGTAAACAGTCATAGTACAAGTGTACAACTCAACTTAACAAAAGCTTAACCCAAATAAAAGAAATGAATCATATACACCATATATGATGGGTTTAATGAAAATCAGAATAGATACCCAGTAGGTATCTTTGTCATTTCTTTATTGAGAACTCTAGCAAAATTTACCTCTCTGTTTTGGCATATCACAGCACTCATTAGAGGTGTTTGACCTGCTTTATCAAGAGCATCAACCTCTGCTCCTTCCTCGATTAAGAGTTCACACAACTCCGAGTTCCCAGTGCTCGCTGCACGATGCAATGGGGTGCAACCAACCTGATTGAAAATGAATGTATATCAATAATTGATAGAAGAGAAGACGCGCAGATTGTGCTATCAGCGAAAAACATGTCCAGTAAAGTAAATAAATAAGCTCTCTAAGGAGTAAAAGATATCAGGTGCGAGGATACAGGCCTTGTCCTTCAGATTAAGCTTTGCACCATGTGAAAGCAGAATTTCAGCTATTTTCAACCAACCCTTGCTAGCAGCATAGTGAAGAGCAGTGCGACCACCATCATTTTTCAAATTAACATCGGCTCCTGTTCATTAGTATCTCTTTAATTATAGTTTAGGAGCAAAATCAGCTATAAATGAGATGGTGAATAATGACATAATGTTATTTTTTCTACTATATAATCAATGAGTAAAATCTGAGTAGCTACCATAAATGATTGCAAAAACATAAAATCCCAAAAAAATTATCTTGAATGCATGCCAATGTGGATATTGACTAAAATGTCTAATTAACAACCCTAATATCCAAATTGATGACAGAATCAAAAATGCCCTGTCAATTAAATTAATTAATAATTGGAATACTTGCCAATTTCCTATAATGAGCTTTGGGGCAATAGCCCATGCCAAAGTTGGCACATTGACCATACCATATAAAGCTAATCAGTTGCTTGGTAACCCACTAACCTCCCACCAAAAAAAAAAATCAATCTTTTGTTCAAACCAAAACACAAACACAAGTAGCTCTTTATCTCCATGAAATAAATTTTAGTCAAAAGCAACCTCCTCCCAATTCAAAATGTAACTCAATGCAAACCTGTATGCATATCTGTGTTGGTACATAATGAAAAATACCACATGATTCAAATATAACATTTGATGTTAACAACCTCATCAGCCTTCTTTATTCCATATGCATCAAAGCAACAGCTCTGCACAAATCAGTTGTGTTTACTTTATAGAAGTATCAGGCAATGGATAGTTTTATAGAGAAAAATCATTTGATGCTCATTTATGTTCTTTTTCTCTCCTTATGATGCATATCTATTTATTCTCAGGAAAAATATATATATTTGGTTGTACCTAATGCCATTGACAAGCTTGCAGATATTTCAGAAACCAGCCAATCAAAATTGAACTTCAACCAGGGATGGTAATTTCAAAGAGACTGAGCAGAAACCCATTAAAATCCTCACCTCTGCTGAGCAAAATCTCCACAATTTCTCCATTCCCACTACTAGCCGCAGAATGCAGTGGCACCCAACCTTCTTCATCTGCGCTGTTTATACCATTAACTGACGGGTCAACAGCTGATAATATCTTCACCACCTGATTCAGTCATGTATATAGACCGCTCTTAAAGACCCAATTCAAAAACTGCCCCAGTAAGAAAAGCATATATTAGCTAAAAATGAAGCTGATTTATCACATTTTCTAATGATGTCAAAGCCAACATATACAGAGAGTGAATCAACAGCATGAATCAAAACCCTATAACATGAATCCCAACAGAACAAATTACATCATCTGCATTGTTTGTTACCTATACAGCTCAAACCAACACAAAAGTCTAATGCTCTGCTTGCTCACTAAGAAAATGTAGGATAATAAATTAATTAATTAAAATGTCGAACCCGAGAAATTTCATTCAATAGATACCACTTAACCCAATTGCGTTAAGTTCTTTCACATTTGGAAATCTCAATGACATAAGAATTAGAATTCAGATTGTTCCTCCCTTCACTTTTTTCAACTTGTAGAATTTTCTCGGTAAACAAACAAAAAGGGAGAAAAACAGACCTCGGCGTGAGCCGAAGAAGTGGCGACGTGAAGGAGAGAACGCGCGTCCTCGTTCCTGAGAGAGAGAGCTTTGACGAGCCGTTGTTCTGAGAGAGACTTGAAAATTAAAGAGTCACCGGACTCGGCCGCTTTGAAGAGGTCATCGTCTTTAACTTGGTGTTCTTCGACCTGTGGGTTCTTCGGATGATCGATCTCCATGACGTCCATTGCGAGAGTTGTACGGACGCTTACAGAGCTAGGGTTTCGGGTCTTCTCTTGTGGCTGGTTCGTTCTACTACTACTACTGAGATGCGGAAGGGCACACTCGTATTTGTACCCTGTAATTAAACAAAAAGAAAAGGATAAAAACTTGAAGTTAATTTCTTAGTGGACTAGTACGAGAATATTACTTTTGAGTCCGAGACCGATACTCTCTGCAAATAATAGGAAAAAGAAAAAAAATCCTTTCAACTTTTCTCGACTTTAAAAAACATTTATTAAATTATTTTTTTAAAATAAATCAGTCATTCATCTTATAAAATATTTATTAAATTATTATTTTTAAACAAATCAGTGTCTCGTCTTATAAAAATGATCAACTTGATCCAAACAAAATTATAATGACATAAATATCATTTAATATAACCATTTTGCCCTTCTCTTTATAAATATAGTATTTTAAAAAAATTCAAAAACAAAAAAAAAATAATTTGATAAAATTTTCAAATAACAAGTTTAGAAAACATTAAAAATAAATAAAAGACTAATAAAATTTTATTTAATATTTTTTAAATAAAAGTGTCATTGTCTAAAGCAATATGTCGCGAGTTCGAGACTTGGAAGTATCATCTCCAAAAATAGGGGTAAGACTTGATGACATCCACCTCTTTGAGACTTTACTCAAGTGGGAGCTTTGTGCACTCAAAACAACCCTTTTTTTTTTATATTAGTATAGTGTTTTCTAAATAAAATTTTTAAAAAAATAGTTTGATAAAATTCTGAAATAAACTTCTATTGACCTTTTAATTTTTTTTATGTTTCTAATTATTTATTATTATTAGAGTAGTGCTTCCTATTATAGTTAGTAAATCAATAAAAATATCTTTCAATAATAATTTTATCAAACTCTTTTCTTTTTTTTAAAATTTTTATGTAGAAAACACTATTGACTATACTATCAGATAAAAGAGTATATATGTTAGATATATTTTTATATTAAAAAAATCTCAAATAAAGTTTTATTAACCTTTTATTTTTTTATGTTTCTAAACTTATTATTTGAAAATTTTATTCAACTATATTTTTATATTTTGAATTTTTAGAAAACATAATATTTATAGAGAGAAAGGTATAATGGTCATACTAAAAGATATATATTTCATTATAATTTTGGTAGGAGGTCAACTTGTCGACTTTTGTGAGATGGGGAATTGATTTACTCAAAAAAATAGTTTAGGAGGTATTTTTGCACTTGAAGAAAGTTCAGAGGATTCTTTTCCACTTTTGCCCAAATTATATTATTCCTTACAACACTCTCAATTAAAGAATATGATATGGTGTGATTGGCCTTTTAACATTTGGTTTAGTTTATGTTATAATCCCTCTGCCCACGAAAAAAAAAATTTAATAAAAGACAACTTCTCTCAATATATTTATTCATTTTAAATTTTAATATACATTGTTGACTCCAAAGTTTTATACCAATGGTATTGGGGCATCTTTGACTATAACGAATCATTAGAAATGTAAGGTGTTATTTGATAATTCAATTAAGCGTTTAATTTTAAATAGATTAAATGTTTATCCAATTAAATGTATTTGATAACATAATTTTAATATCACTCAAAACGATAACACCACTTAAAGTTGGTTAAAATTTTAAGTAACAAAGATATCACTCAAAATGATAACACCACTTAAAATAGGTTAAAATTTTAAGTAAGAGAGAAATCGCTTATCACTGAATGCTGAAAATTCAAAAAAATATCAAAAAATATTTATTTTTTAATTACCACATAAGAACTCCAGTTCTTAAAATTCAGCTTTTAAAATTTTCAATACTTAATTTTTAGTTTTATCAAAGGGATAATTACACTTATCTCCCTTCTAGTTTGTCTTTATAACACTTACCTCCCCTGTATTTTGGCATATAACATTTACCCCTTCCTAGTTTGCACATTGGTAACAAATACCCCCTTTTGTCAATCAAACTAACGATTATTACTAATATCATCAAAATTTAATCTCAAAAGGATAATTATACCCTCAAAAATGTTGCGACTGAAGTTGGCGGGTCTCGATTTCAATGACAGCTCCAACATTGGGATAATAGTGGCTAGTGGTTTGGCCAAAGCTGGGTCTTCTCGGCAATGGTTTCAATGGTGAGTGTTGATGGCATTGGTGGTGAAGCATAGTGGAGATGGACGTGGGTGGCAGCTCGGCTAGAGGTGATGTCGCTACGGTTGAAGGTTTGAAGTGAGTCTGCTCACAGTGGTGGCTCATGGTGGGGGAAATGGGTTTACACGACTGTTTGGGTGTTGCTTGAATAATGGTGGTGGAGTTGGTGGTTTGGTGGGTCTGATTGGCATTGGATTTTTTTGGCCGAGGTGATGAAGGCAGTGGAGATATAAGTCTTCTAGGTGCGGCAGTGGAGGTGGTAGGTCTCGACTTCAATCGCAGCTCTGGCATTAGAATGGTAGTGGCTAGTGGTTTGGCTAGAGCTGGGTCTTTTCGACAGTGGTTTCAATGGTGATTGTTGATGGCATATGTGGTAGGTAGTGGCTCTTCTGGAGGTGATATAACTATGGTTGAAGGTCCGAAGTGGGTCTGCTCAAAATGGTGGCTCATGGTGGGGTATAATTGTCCTTTTAAGATTAAATTTTGATGATATTAGCAATAACCGTTAGTTTGATTAACAAAAGAGAGTATTTGTTACCAATGTGCAAACTAGAGAGGGGTAAGTGATATATGCCAAAACACAGGGGAGGTAAGTGTTATAAAGCCAAACTAGAAAGGAGGTAAGTGTAATTATCTCTTTATCAAACAACAACTAAATCTAATAGTGCTTTAATTAAATTCTTTCTTAAACACAAGTATACAATGCATTAATAACAAACCAAAGAAGATCCAAGTCTTTGAAGATGGATCAATAAGCTCAAAAGACATTGAAGTCAAAGACAGGTAGATTAGTCTTTGGTGAGAGCTAGATTTACTTGTAAAGTTATTTTTGAATAACATAGCAATAGGCCTTGAACTTGATTGAACCATTTCATAAGGTCTTAGTTGCTAGTGAAATAGACTTAGTGGAAGTTTAAATGAACTCATATTTGACAAAATGAGCAAAGCAATCAACTGTTTCTCTTAAATCAGTGTCTTCATACATTTTGCTCTTAATAAATCAGCCGACTACATTTGAAGTATGAGTCGACTTAAACATTCCAATATGTTGGGTTATTCTGAATTCTAAATTTAGTTGACTAAATATGTCTAGTGTGTTAAGGCACTTTTTAGACATCTAATTTAGTTGACAATTTCTTTCAATTGGTCAACTACCTCACCACGAGTACGTCTACAATACATCTTATTTACACTGGGTGAATCTAGTAACATGCATGTACAACACACTTGGTAAGTCTCATTGCGTATGTATAATACACAAGGTACATATTCACCCGGTGTAAATAAATCAGATGTATTGTAGATCTTCTCCCTCACCAGAGTAGTGGACTACTTTACCAATCAATGAACTACTTTAATCCAAATTCAAAATTTAATAGGTAGTTCAACTGTCCACTCAAGATTAAATGCACTTCAACAACTATACTTTTTAGTAGAGCTATAAAACACCATTGTATAGACATTTAATGAAATGAGCTACCACTTGAACATTCATTGATCATCATTCATTTCTTTCATACAATATTTGACCTAAATTTGAGCTTCATCTTTACACTTTTATAATCTATCCTTCAAAAAATGTGTTGTTGTACTTAACATTTAATGTCATTTATTGAGATTGTAAGAGAGTTGGTGAACTCTTGTAAAATCTAACGAAGGGGATAATACTTAGCAAAAGAGATTGAGAAAGTTAATAAAGGTCTACTCTTCACCGCAAGAAGAGTGTTGGTAAAAAGTTTGCTTTTCACTCGTAAAAAAAATCGTAGTGAATTTCTAAATTCTGAATAGGATATGATGAGACGTGGATGTAGGTGAGAGGGCCGAACCATTTTATATCGCACAAATTAATTTTCTCTATCCTTGAACTCATTATTAATATTTGTGTTTTACTGCTCAATATTACTTGTATATCATTAGAACAATTTAATAATCCAAAAAGCATCCATTGTTTGCCATAGATCCAAATCACCCGTCTATACTTGGTTAACATCCATAATGTTGGAAATTTTTACTATTATCTCTTATAAGAAAATGATTCTCACCTCCACTTTCATTCCCTTACACCCCCAATTTAATTTTAAAATAATATCATTCTTCTTTAAAATCATACTCACAATCCACGATTATGTCAAAAAGTACTTTAATTGCAGATAACCCTCTGCACTAATTTTTTTCCTAGCTAACCATATAATGGTTGCAACTTACTACAATTGTTACTGATCCATTAAAACCTGACGGAGTTTTCAAACAATAACGATTTTAAAATGTTAAAAAATGATAATGTAGGGGTTATCTGAATATGTTGACATATATATATATATATAGATTTTGTTCCCTTATTTTTAACCTATAAATTTTCACCTTAATACTTTACATTGATTTATGATCTACTTCGAAACTAAGATATGAAAGTGGAATGCTACACAAATAGGGGTGGAGCCAGGAAATTTAGTTTGGGGGTCAAATTTATATTATGTAATTAAAATTTGAAAATATTAACAATCATTTGTAATATAATTTTTTTAAAATTTAGTTATAGTGTTATATATCTTGAGAAATTTGTTTAGGAAATTTTTTTTTTAAAATTGAGAAAAATACAACTTAAATAATTAGACCAAAAATTGATGTGAGAAAGAAAAAAATTGAAAAGATGAAACAATAAGTTACAACTAAAAAGTGAAGAGGTAAAGAAAAAAAAATATTAGGGGATCAATTTTCCTTCAACAATTAATTGTTTCTGTTTTTCAAAAATCTAATTTTTAGAAAAAGAATTTGACTAATTTGATTCGGAAAGATATATTTGATTAAAAAAATAATGATTTTAACTAAACAAAATCTCACAAGTTTTAACAAAAACAAGATTAATTTTTTAGCGGCTTATACATAAATTATTCATAGAATTTGTTATTTGTTAGTAAATAACTATTAAAGGTTTTAATATATACGATTATTGTTGTGGTTTACATTCTCACAACATTTGTTTTTCCTCCTTTCAATTTGTCATTTAGCAAATGAAGATTGATATAATTCTAGATGTTTTTCTTGTAAACATCAATTTACAAAAATATTTGATAAGAAAGGTTCATGCATGTTTATTGAATATGAGAAACATTAGTGTATGTCTCTTTTGAATTAATATAATAGATATTGTACATGTGTATATGTAAATGAAATAAAAATTTGTTGTGATAAGGATTACAATATTAATGAACTAAAATTTTTGTTTTACAATATTTGGTTGTTCAAAAGTATGACTATAAGGTTTAAGTTTAATTTTTTTATATAGTTTTTAATGGAACACAAGCTAAATTTATTTTCAAATTCTCTATTTAGGGTCAATATATTATTGTTTTGAAAAGATTTGGAGGACCAAATTGAAATTTTAATAAATCTCAATGTAATATTTAAAATTAATTTTTTTTTTTAAGGGTATAATAAAAAATTTTAAAAATTTTGGGCCGCCGCCGCCGCTCCGCCCCTGTACACAAACACCTTCTCTCCAATTGTCCATGATTACATGTTTGTGTATCTTTGAAAATAAAGAGGATGAACGCAGAGACTTAAAATCCTATCACAAACTTGTTTATCCATACGGTCCCATGATACAAAATTGCGAGAAACTGATCACATGAGAGGATTTTAGTTGTTTATTCCAAAAATACGAATAATAAGCATAGATTTTAAATTAAATCAACAAACCACTATTTAAATATATTAATAAGTGTACTTGTGCCAACTTTGTAAGGTATCAGAGTGAAAATTTAGTGGTTAACAATAAGGAAATAAAATCAAAAGAATAATAAAAAAATGAATAGTATACAAAGCTATCTACAATTAAACTTTTTTATTTATTTATTAGAATATTCAAATGAAGTGCTAGTGAAGAGAAAATGGAGTGTAAATACATTTCTTTTTATTTAATTTGAATTAATGTTAACTAATGTGAAAGTATGGAGCACAAGAGGGCTTAAAAATTAATAAAACTAAAACAGAATATATGAAATGTAAATTTGATAAATTAATAAATAATGAAAATATAAATATTACAATCGATGATCAAAAAGTGACTCGAAATAATTATTTTCGTTACTTAGGATCAATACTATGAAAAAGACGGGGAGATAGATGGTGATGTAGCAAATATGATTGGAGCATGATAAACAAAATAGAGGCAAGTTAGTAGTATCTTTGTGAGAAATGAATACCAAATAAATTTTAAAAAAATTCTATATAATGATTATTAAAGCAACTATATTGTATGAAGCAGAGTTTTGTGCGTCAAAAATGACACAAGAACGACACATTCATGTTGTGGAAGTGAGAATGTTACGTTAAAGGATAAATTAACTAGAAAATATAAGATTAATAATGAATGTGTGAGGAGAACACTATGTATAACGCCTATAAATGATAAAATTAGATAAAATAAACTTAGATGGTATGTTCACATTCATCGTAGACCGCATGATGATCATATTAGATGATGAAGACTTATTTGCTTAGAAGGTAAGTGATAAAGGGGTTGACGAAAGCTTAAATGAAAGGAAGTAATTAAAAATAATTTTTAAAAGTTAAATCTAAGAGAAGATAGACATGGTATACAATATGAAGGAATGAAAAAAAAAAATCGTGTGATCGATCGCATTGATCACTCATCCATACAGAGGATCAAGCCAATGATGATGATAATGAATTATGAACAAATTAATAAGTGAATATCTAATCAAATACGTTTGATATGCAATTCAAATATGAAAGAATTAATTTTCAACTTAAAATGTAACAAAAATTTAAATTTAGCAGACTTTACTTATCTAGAACACTTGAAATTCAAATAAATATAAAAAAATAAAATCAAATCAATTTATGATTAAAACTTGAAACTCCAACACTCAAATTTAGCTCTTAAAATTTTTAATACTTTAATACTTAAGTTAAATTTGAAACTTGTTTTTCACTAATTACATGAATGTATTGAATTTTTGTTTGTTTAAACAAAATTAAAAATGATACAACTATTTTTATGTAGAAAACGAGTCAAAACTCATAAGCATGTGTCTTCTTAAACTAGAAAATTTTCACCTTAAAATTAGGAGAGTTTGGTATGTGTTTGTATATTTTTATCTCAAAATATCATTCATTCAATGATTTCTAATCACAGACATGATTTTCTCGGTGTATATATATATATATATATATATATATGCGCATAATACCTACTTGTAAGTCGCAATAATAAAAGCAGGCAGTTGGCCATTGACAAGCCGTACGAAGCGTGTGTGGCCAACCGATATCCCACCTGGACGAGTGATTTGTCATCGAAGCCCTTGCACGAGTTACACAACACGCTTTCAACACTGAAAACAATGAAACGAAGCTTGCCTGCTTCGGGGCAAAAGTGGAAATATAACCACCTATATATCCGCTGTGATCCTGTCCCAACTTAAATCTATCTTCATTCAATCTCTATTTTCCTATCAAAACCACCTTTCTATTTTCCTATCAAAACCCCCTTTCCCACCTCAATTTTCTCTTCAACCAAACAACCATGGACGACCTGCGTTCCCTCCACAAAAGTGACAAAGCCGCCGGTAATCACCCAGAGAAGCACCACCACAAACCCCAACCATCCAATTCTGAGCTGATGTCCAGCGCCAAGATAGTGGCTGAGGCGGCCAAATCCGGCATCCACGATTCCAGCAAGGTCGACAAGGCCAAGGTCGCCGGCGCCACCGCGAACCTCCTCAACGCCGCTAATCACTACGGCAAGCTGGAAGAGAAGGGCTACGGCAAGTACTTTGACAAGGCTGAGAATTATCTCCACCAGTATTCCAAGACCACCACCACCACCACCGGTTCTGGCCACTCGGCCACCAGCACCACCACGACCACCACCCATACGTCCTCCCATTCCGGTGGAGGCGACGGCGGCGGGAAATCTGGAGGTGGGTATGGAGATTATCTCAAGATGGCTGAAGGTTTGTTGAAAAAGCGTTAATTGGGTCCAACTTTGGGATTTCTTTGTATGCTTTATCCAAAATCCCAACTTATATATATATATGTGTGTGTGTGTGTGTGTATTTGTCTTTGTGTTTAAATTAGCAGTTTAGATTGTAAATAATTTGACAAATCTGTCAAATTTGAGGCTATGGGATATCATGTTAGTTTCTCTGGTTTCAGATTGTAATGTTGGATTGTTGTATCTTATAAATATTGTGATTGCTTTCGGAAGCTATGATTTTTATTTATTTTTATTTCTTGCGACAAGAAATGAGAAAAAAAAAAAAAAAAATTTGATTCATGGACTTTGAACCACGCGTGTTGACTTGGTGTTTCTTTCTTTTCTTAATAATTCCACAGTCCTCGTATGTGTGTGTATATATATATATATATATATATATATTTATTTATTTATTTGGAAGAAGTGATATTTGCGTTCCAAAAAAAAAAAAACCTGAATCACTCATCTTCGATTTCTGTAAAATGAGAAGACAAATATAACCCTAATCTTCTTATTTACTCTCTACAATTTCTGAAGTACCCAAAAATACGAGAGAGTATCATAAAACTCTGTTTAATTATATCCCTTATATTATCTCTCCTTTCCTCCCACTACTCTTTTTTTGATCTCCTTTCTTTCCATCTAAAATATTTTTTCTTCTTCACCAAATCCCATCATCACCTATTCCATCAAAACCTTACCAACAACTCAAAATCACTTTCCACCGTGTCGTTGCAAACACTCACATCATCATTCACCATTATTTGCTACAACGGTGAATATATATATATATATATATATATATATATATATATATATATATATATATATATAAAGAGTCAACAAAAAGCTCGACATCCCTGGTCCATCCCGCCCACTCATTTTTGTTAGCTACCATTGCGGACATTCCTCAATACCACTACAAACTTAGCCCTTTTTTTTTTTTTTTTAATTTAAGGATTAGATCTCATAAATATCAATTTGGGCAGAAGAAACAAAATGTCTCCGAGTCTTCTTTCATGTTCGTGATTGTTAATTTTTTTTTTTAAAAAATTGAACAAATAAAAAGATTTGTATGGATCGTCAACTACAAAGTATAGTATTACATGCCTTTGAGTTTTCTATTAACCCTATATCCTTTGTGTTCCGTTATTTCCTTATCTTCGTCATCAACGGTGAATCAGTGATGAATACATGATGGGTTTGCTCCTCCATTTTCTCACTCTAATTTTCCTTATTTTTTTCAAGTTCATCCTAGATTTCTCTAGCTATACACCAGCTCATTTCCCTTCTGTGTTTCAAATTGATATGAAGGTCATATATACTTTAGAGAGATAAAAGTGATTTACGTGCCATTGGAAGAAAGATGGAGAAAGTAGCAGGTAGAGAGAGAGAGAGAGAACACATGAGAGTGAAAGGAGGAAAAGGGAGGAGAGAGAAGATGGGGAGATAAAGTTGAAGGTTGTTTTTGTAATTTCAATTATCATGAAATAAAAGTGGTCCTAAGGTGTTTTGTGAGCGCCAATGTCATCTCTCTATTTGGGGGGCCTTTCATTGAGTGTGCTCCAGGGATTCTGATCTTTTTTCTATACAAATTTTTTTTGTGTTGTATATATGTTTAACACAATTAAATTGAAATCCTAACTCAACCAAATCTAACAGTGACATAATTAATTGATAATCGAAATAATGGTGTTAAGTTTTGATTTAATGGTGTTGCAGTGTCAATTAATGATGTTGTAATTGAACAATGCTAAATGCACTCCAACAATGCAAAATGCACTGCATCAATCATCTATCAAATCGGTTGTCGTTTTATACTTTGAATTTTATCAGTCTACTCTTGAAATCATACCATATCACCCTTTTTATTTTGAAGGAGTATTGTATTTGAAATTAATCCTCTTTCATTTTTTTTTTTTTTTTAAACACAGAACTAGATTAAGAAGAACAAGAGAAATAATCCTCGTTAAATACAGAAATTAGCCACAAAGGCCAAACTTGTCACTGACTTAAAGGCCCATTTACTTAACAGATGAGCCACTTTGTTACATTATTTGGGACACCAAAATAACTTGAGACCTACATTCTGTTTGAGACAGAACAAGATATCGGAATGATTACAAGGCATAAAGGATTAGAGGCTTGAGGTTAGTTATTAATTGACAATCACATTCAATGTCTACATTCACATAACCCCAAGAAGATAATAGCTTTAACCCATCCCTTAGGACAAGAGCCTCTGTCACTTCTGCACTATTCACATTATGATGGAAGACAGTAGCCACCTTCACTACTTCACCGTGCTGATTTCAAAGAGCCAAACACCCGCTACAAAAATCAAAGATCTTACAGAAAGTAGCATCTGTATTAAGTTTAAAATGTCCGCTAGCAGGTTTCATCTAGGACGTTGGGCTCGAACTATCATTATGAATACTAGGAGCAGTGGGAACATTTCCTAACAAAGAACCATGGAACTCATGGAAAGCAAAAACAGCTCTGTCCACTATGAACTTTGGGTCCCAATCACACTTGAAAATAAAATCATTTCTCCCTTTCCAAATCTGCCAACAAATAAAGGATGCTAAGCTCAAAAGTTGATAAAAATCCTGTGAATCTTTCGTTTCACACCATCTGGAGAACCATGATCGACTAGAATCTGCAAATTGAAGACATAACGGACTTAGCCTCCAAACCAAACGAGCATGGGGGCAATCAAAGATCATATGACCTACGGTTTCCTCCTTTACTTCACATATTGCACATAAAGCTTGAGGAATTAGATGACGGCGCTTTAAATTCAACGAAACAGGAAGAAGTTCATGGTAGCATTGCCATAGGAAAAACTGAATTTTGCTTTAAGTAGGTAACCTCCAAATTTGTTTCCATATAACTTCTCGGCTTGGCTGAGTGCTTGAACTTGCTTGACAAAAGTTAGTGAGAGTTGAAGTGTTCGTTCTTGCTTTACAAAATTGCAATGCCACCCTATATGTTGATTTGACGGAGAAGCGGCCATCATTTGTGTGCCTCCAAATTTTGCAATCCTCTCCTCCAAACTGACAGAGAGGGATTTGCAGAATTAATTTGCAGTCTTGAGCATTAAGCATTCCTCTCACCATCTCACTTTTCCACTTGTGACTATCTTGATCAATTAAATCTGCCACCCAAATGCAGCTAGACGCCGGTTTCACCGTTGTTACCTTTGGATTAAAAGAAGCTGGAAGCCAGTTATCCGTCCAAATATTAACCTTCTGACCATTTGAAACTTTTCAATCCATCCCTTTTTCAATCACTGGTTTGGCAGCGCATATACTTTTCCACACCCAAGAGGCTCGCTGTCCACAATAAGAATCCATGAAAAAAGAGGTAGCAAAGTATTTCGCCTTGAAAAATTTAAAGAAAAGAGAGTTGTCTTCATTTGCCAATCTCCAAGCCCACTTTGAGAGCAAAGCCAAATTAAAAGTTACAATATTTCTAAAGCCCAATCCCCCAAAATTCTTTCGCTCGCACATTCTTTGCCAGCTTATCCAGTTGATTTTAGTCGATTTCTCTTCTCAACTCCACAAAAAGTTTGCAAACATTCTGGAAATATTATCGCAGATAGTCAAAGGGATTTTAAAACATTGGAGGGAATAGACTGGTAAAGAAGATAAGACAGTGCGAATCAAGACTTCTCTTCCGGCCTTAGACAGTAGATCCCCTTTCAAAGATCTAGTTTTGGTTGCAACTCTCTCTTTTAAATACCCAAAAGCTTCCACCTTAGACCTTGACATAGCTGCTGGCAATCCGAGGTAAACATTCTTCCATCCTTCCAAAACAATTTCCAAAGCTCTTCTAATTTGAAGCCGAAGAGAATCCTAAGTATTTGGGTTGAAAAAAAGGCAAGATTTGTTATAGTTCACCAACTGGCCAGTTAGACCTTCAGATTGATGTAAAATCTCTTTTAAGTTTTCAGCTTCTTTTAGAATTGCTTTGCTAAAGAGAAGGGCATCATCAGCAAAAAGGAGGTGGGAAATAGGGGAAGAGAATCTGCAGATTTTGATCCCTTTAAGCACTTTATTCCTTTGGGCTTTCTTCAGCATCAATGAAAGGCCCTCTGTACAGAAAAGAAAGAGATAAGGAGAAAGAGGGTCCCCTTGTCTCAAACCTCTTGAAGGAAAGAAGAAACCTCCAGCCTCTCCATTAACAAGAACTGAGTATGAAACAGTGCGAATACATTCCATCATGATTCTCACCCAGCGAACATCAAACCCCAATCGAAGCATCATTTTCTCAAGAAAAAACCATTTCACCCTATCATAGGCTTTGGCCATATCAAGCTTAAGGGCAAAAAAGTTAGTTTTAGTGTCAGATTGAGATCGAAGGTAATGGATAACCTCATGAGCTATCATGATATTATTGTGAATTAACCGAGAGGGAACAAAAGCAGTTTGGTTTTCCTCAAAGAGTTAAGCATAGGTTTCAGCCTGTTTGCAAGAGTTTTGGAAAAAAAATTATAAACTACATTGCACAAAGAGATAGGCCTGAATTGGGTCATTTTAGTGGGATGAAGGGTTTTAGGAATCAAAGCAATATGAGTTTGGTTTAAGCTTTTAAGAAGGAAGCCAGAGTTCAAAAAAGTGTTAAAACCCAGAAGTAAATCCCCTTTAACCAACTCCTAATTGGTTTGATAGAAAAGAGGTGTAAGGCCATCTGGCCCAGGTGCTTTGAAAGCTCCCATAGACCAGAGAGCACTCTTGAGTTCCTCCTCTGTTGCTTCTTTAAGAATATCTTGATTCATTTCATCAGACACTTTTTTATTCACTAAATCCCAAAGATCAGAAATAACTAAATCAAAACAGGAAGTAAACAAACCTGTAAAGTAAGATTCTTCATTCAGCACAGCGAAAATATATCATTACATCAATAATCATATAAATATGTATAGAGATAACAATCAAACACATTCACGCACAATACAATATTTTATATGGTTCATCCAACTCTAGGACTACGTCCTTAGGGAGTGATATTTTATGATAATTGATTTACATATGTCATCCTCTCTTTTCAAAGCGCTCACCAACCCCTTATATCTTTTCTCTCCCTCTTTCCTTTAACCCTATCTTTATTTAAGGAGTATCCAAAACCAATTTTTTCTTGAACAATGATCCTCATATCTTGTCTAACAATAAGTTACCAATTCAATTAGAACTCTAAAATAGAAATCCAATTATAATAGGAATATGAGTCACAATTCTTTAACAATCTCCACCTTAGCTTAAATTTTATCAATGCACTCCTCCATAGCTCCACCTCGACTGAAGATTCCTCTATCTCGAATCAATATCTATCACATCATCCCTATTGGTATTTAATTACTCATGCATGACAACCCACCAATCAATTAATTAATTTTCTTCATACCATCATCTTGTCTAATCTTGAAAATGAGCATCCTTTAACTTGTCCCGAGACTTCTTTCTCATAGGCTTCACACTATCATCATCTTCGTGTCTTCATCAATTTTGATTATGTCTCCATAACTCTTTACGATCAACCTTCTACTTTGACACACCACCAATTTTTGGCTTTGATCTTCAGGACCAACCATAGGCTCTAACCCATCATTGGCTTTGATATCAGTTGTATCCACGCACAACACAATATTTTATATGGTTTACCCAACTCTAGGGCTACGTCTATGGAGAGAGAAATTTCACATACAATAGGTAAAAAACATGCATATCACACACTCTTTTCACTCTTGGCATCTTTTCACCAGAATTATATATACTCTCTCATCTACTCATAACACTCACCAACCCCTTCTCTTCTCTCCTCATAGCACTCGCCATCCCTTTACATCTTTTCTTTTTCTTTTCTTTAACCCTACTTCTATTTATAGAGTCTCTAAATTCAATTCTTTCTTGAACAAGGGTTCTCATTCCTTATCTAACAAGAAGTTATCAATTGAATTAGAAGTTTAAAATAAAAACTCATTTATAATAGGAATATAAGTCACAATTCCTAACATGTTAGATGTTGAAAGAATTTTAGTGAAATTTGTAAATACATACGGGTGAAAGTTTGTATAACGGAACACTATGGCTCAAATCAGAAACTGCTTGTGTCTTGTGTCCAATTTTGAAAGAAAGAAAACCAACCATGGAAAAGTATTATTCCATAATACTGTAAATACAACCTTCTTAATTAGCTGTGGCCAAACTCATGTACAGTTAAAATTTTCAACCTTGATTCATGTAGGAATATATATATATATATATGTGTGTGTGTGTGTGTGTGTGTGTGATTTTACAGGTTGAAGCTTCCTTATTGGTGACAGTCAGAAGCAGAAACATGTTGCTGGAACTTTCCCTGTTGATCTGATTTTATTTGCCTTCTCTTTCACCTTAAGCTCCTCATTTTTTTGATTTTTCTCTGCCTGAGTTCTTGCTCCTCGGGCAATCTTATCAATCGTTTCCATTTCATTCTGGTAATGTTGCAGTGCACTTGCTCTTTTCAGCGCCAATTCACTCTGCATTTTAACAGTAGGTTTCAGTTTTAAATAATCAGCATCATTTGTGTATTTCAGATAAAAGGATTAAAATGAAACAAAACCTCTGTTTTTTCAATTTTGTGCTTCGCTTTCGTCCTCTTTTTATTCTCCCAAGTAAGAATTGTGGTGTTCACCTTATCATACCTGAAAATTTGAAACTTGTTCATTAGTGGAGGAACAACATGCATTTCTGATTTATTGTATTACAAAAAATTGAAGCTAAGATTTTAGTTTTAGAAGGCTTGTATGTTGGTATCGATTTCATGAAGCCTCTAAATACTTAGCATTTTCATTTGGGGTTTAGATTATAAGTCTTAGTGATTCAATATGGCTAGGTAAGCTTTTGCTTATGTACCAATTGACATTAGTATCTTTTCTCTCCAAAAAGGAGGTTGAGTGTTCGAGTCGTAGAGGCAATATTGTGAGTGCGTGCGCGTTTGTTTGCAACGTGGATAAAGTATTTGTTGATATTACTCAATATCTCATGAAACAAACAATTTACCGCTGTTTGATAATATCTAGTTGAGCTTTCTCCCAAGCATCTGCTTTAGTTTCCTCTGTTCCTCGTTTTGTTGAATTCTCTCTTCTGACTTCAGTTGACGTGGATGCAGATTGTTTGGCAGATGGAATGTCAGGTTTCGGCGCTGAACTTTCGGGTTTTGTACTGGCAATGCTATGCAATTGCTTATCGGCAAAAGTTGGAGTCTTTTTGATGGATGGAGCCGGACCAGCATCACTTATTGGCACCCTCTTTTCTGAAACATCCATATTTGTCATTGAAGCTTCTCTTTATTTTGACCAATTCATCAATTTTCAAGCAGAAATGTTAATAGAAACCTCATATATATATATATATGGTGTATAGAATTATCTTCAAAATTGTTTCTTTGATTTTAAAAAAAGCTAAATATTAGGAGAATTCATGTGACCGACTCCATTCATGTATCCTAACCTGAGAATCGTCTGGATACTCTACCAGGTTCCGGTATGGGAGTTGTTTTATCTTCTGATTTACTCTTGGTCTTGCTCAAAGAGGTAGCAGGCCCCCCTTCGCTCGTCTTTTTCTGATCTCGGATGCTTGATTCTTCGAGTGAATTGATGGCAAATGCAGCTGCTGCAACTGCTGATTCGTACTCGCCACCATCGCTAAAATCATCATTCTGATTCATTAGCCCAGAAAACGTTCTCCGGAACCAGTTCTGTGTTTTTTTCTTCTCTGCAAAATCATCAGGTTTGCTTTCATTATGCCATCAATATACCATTAAGGAGTAGATGTACGTGACAAAGGGATGAATAAGGTATAATATATGCAATATAAAATGTATAGAAGAATAATTACAGGTTTTCTTCTATCTTTTCCCCCTTTTCTTGAGCAGTGAAAAATGTAGGTGTACCTTTTTTGACTGATTGAGATTTCTGGGGTGGTATCTTCTGATCTCTGACGGTGCCAATCTCTTCTTTGTTTCCTGGTCCTACACCAGAATATCTCACCCTAACAGAAGGGGTCAATAGTCATTGAAAACCAAATCTTAGAGAGCATAAACTGGAAGCAACAATGGTTTTTTTTTTTGTATGTTATTTTTCAGGCACATATACACACACATACACAAACAACTGTGTAATTTTATTGCTATACTTTCTCATACAAAAAGTTATGGAACTTGAAAATTTTGTTAGATTCTTTAATGGCCATGATATTATTATCACTATGGTGGTGCCTAGTATCTAATCTATTCAATTTGATATATATATATATATATATATATATATAAACCGTGGACTCTTGAGTAGGAAACTTGTACAAGTATTGGAAGTGTAGATGATAGAGATCATCAGACTGGTTAATTTCTGATCCCAGTAGATGTTCTTAATTGGAGCATTGAATTAAAATCTCGAGTTTACAAGGCAATGGAAATTGAGAAATTTGTTGCCATTTAGCAATCTTAAATTAGAAATATTGGATGCCATTAAGAGCAATGAAATAAATAAATTGTTACAGTAGCAAAGAGTTGTTGAAATCACTGCTGAATTATAATGATGCATGCCCTTTTTCTGTCACATAAATGTGTGTATATATGTATGCGTATACGGATTATTAATAATCCTTGTTTGGATGAACATGATGCACTTGCATTGACATATAGAACAATCCAATTCTCTAGGGAATGGAGTAATTACCTCATTTGCTTGATGAGACCACCCTCCATGTTCTTCAATACAGCACCGTCGACACTGAAATTTCTTCTTTTACAGGAACAATATGTTGCATATTTGAAGGAGAATCTTAGGAAGAAGGAAAATTTATCAAGATTGGTGAAAGGTTGTCAATAGGAGAGGAGGGTCAAGCAAAGGTGAAATGTGCTTTGCATGCAAGGGGTGGATTGAATCTTAATGACTGTGGAGTAAAAGGGAAGTATTCTTTTCTTTCAACTGATCCTTTGTTTATCGTGTTGAAGGTCTTTCTTATGTTCTTTTTGCAAGTTTCTTCACTCAAAAGTTTATAGAAAGTGGAGTAGAATCTCTTTCTTGAGCTCAGCTTTTCTGTTGTTTAATGTATGGATAAACTCTTTTCCTTGAGCTTTCCTGTTGTTGATGTGAACTGTAGATATAAAATTTTTGGTCAACTCATGCCTTATCAATTGGCTGAATATATATAATTATATATATAGAGAGTCTTGAAAATTGATATTGTATGTGTTCTAATCAGTAGTAACTAATGGGCAGGAACCAAAATTAGAGTCTTGAAAATTGAAATATATATACTATAATTCTAAACAAGTTTTAAGATGGAATTTTTTCAAATTTTTTTAAATATAACAAAAAATTTAAAAACCATAACCATTGTTAACTTAACATAAGTGATAAAATATCTAATTATTCAGGATTGGAGCAGAATTGGATTTTGACTTTCATTATTAAAATTGTAACTATCAGAGGAATTGGTGTTCTTTGCACTTTTACAAGCCCTATTCCATTATAATCAAGGACATTATATAACTTTTTTTTTTCTTTGAGTCTGAAAAGGGGGCCAGGCAATTAAAAGAAAAAAACAAGAAGGGAAAGAAGTAAAACCTGGCAAAAGAATTAGGGACATGGTATAAAGAAAGATAATCTCATGATTAAAATGTCTACTAGAACTATGTACTTTATTAAAATGTCTACTAAAACATTAAACAAAAAAAAAACTAGATAATCACATATGTACTTTATGAGATCATATCTGTTTATAAAACTTGGGAAATGAAAAACACAAAAAAAAATCTAAGTTTAAGAACCACATGCAGGGGCCTGAAAGCCATTCAAAGTTACATAGACAAAAGAATCTGGTGCAACTCTGATAGGATTAAAAGGATCCACAAACTGTGGATCCATAGCTGGGATGTCCAAATCATTGGTGAGCTTCAATGGTGTCCCATTTAGCAGCAACACATCACTCTGAATATTGCCGCCTTCCGGTGTCAAATGGTACTCTTGTCTTTGCTGTTGTCCTTGTGCATTGTCCTCTTTGATTTCCTCAGGGCTCAAATTCATGTCATTCGTGACCAAAACTTCAAACGTGGTAGAGTTTGACATGTTGATTAGAAGTAGAGTAATACTTCCCCGCTGATACCCAAAAAAGGAAAAAATTAATCAAACTCTTTATGTCATTTAATAATTAACAACTTAGAATTTGAAAGCAGTAGCTTACTGATTTCTTTGAACAATGTGTATAAGCGCGCAAATATGGAGAACCATTGTGATTTGTAGAAAGTACAGTGTTTCCCATTAGGCGATGCCACAAAAGTGCACTGTAAGAGTACATTGTATTAATACAAAAGAAATCAATAAAACATAATTAGGATGATAATTCATTAGTTTTGTTGGTGGATTAATGTATAAAACATATTTACCCATAATAATCAGGATTAGGGATGAAAGTTGTAGTGTTAAGGAGACCATAGTTTCCTCCAATAAGGGTTTGTCTGCAGTAAACCTTATGGTTGAAGGTTGAGGTCATGCCCAGTTGATCCAAATACCTGTTCAATTCACCCAAACCCAATCATATGTTATAATGCATAGACATGTATATATATATGTGTGTGTGTGTGTGTTCATTCAATAAATATAGATGGAGAGAGAGATATTCTGACCAGAAGCCATTGGCAAAGGTGTGTGACACATCTTTGCCACCGCTGTTATAAGCTCCTCCGGCTTCCCCAACCCATGCCCCGGACCACGGGGCAAACAACTTGACACTGTTTGCAACATCTTTGTATGTTTGAGCTATCTGGTCGAGGTAATAAGGATCTTGGATCTTGTTGATAAGATCCGCATCATTACCTACGTATATGATTAAATGTGAAATTCTCATTATAATTTGCAGATATGTAATATTCATACTTTACTGTCAAGTACAAGGTGAAGCAAGGATGATATGTGTGTGTGTGTGTGTGTGTGTATATATATATATATATAGAATTATTGATTGATACCTGAACCAAGGTTGTAGATATGGTGTGTACATCCATCAATAACATTTGGTCCTGTAACCTGAAGGAATGTATTAAACCATTTCTCTTTGTAGAAGCCAGCCGGACCCAAGACTGCAGGTCGAGTGCTAGCATTTGGGTACAATTCATTCACAAGATTTCTGAGTGCAATAACATCTTTCCCATACTGTTCAGCTTCTATTCTTGCAGCAACCCCATCCCCACATAGCTCATTTCCTAGAAAAATTAATATAAGGAATCATCAATTCATTAACACAACACACCCACATATATGTATATGTGCACAAATAACATAAAAATTTGTATATAAGATGGACAAAGAAATTTAATACATTAATTACCAAATTCATATGAGTCAATGTTGTATCCTTTTTGGAGAGTGTAATACATAAAATCGCGCGCATTTACCGAGTCCCAGTCACCCACCCAAAGACTCCCATTGGAGGGTGTCTTCCCCATTAAAGCATTCAACCCAAATGTCAGCTTAGCTCTGCATGTACACACATGTTATATATATGTATATCCATATGTATGTAACACAAATGAATGAATATATATGTGATATATATATCATAAAGTATATCTGCATGCAAAAACATATATACATAAATACATCAGTTAGTACACTTGAAATATTATGAAAAAAGAGAGGATGTATATATATATATATATACCCAGTTTGGCTGAGAAGATCATTGATTTGATCCCATCTCTTCATCTTGAGGCAACCTGTACTGAATCCAAACAAGCCATCATCCTGCCGTTTGAAACATGGGCATTTATCGATTGCTGATCCAACTTTGTACAACAACTGATCTTGCAATGAACCTCCAATTCTGATTCTCAATGGGTCGAATGCTGCAAGTTTAACAACAGTTAAAGCTAAAATTGTAATGATTTAATATAACACACACACAAATATAAAATCTAATTCCCTTTTATTAATATAATTGACATCTAACACATCCTACAATTCTACTAATGCATCATCTGTTGATATAACAGTGTTGATATTTCACTAATTGTAAAATTTATAATTTTGAGAAGAAAAAAAAAAAAGAAAAAGTACATGGATCCAAACAAGTCATGCACTCATTTACAAAAATTGATCCGATATATATGTATACAAATTTACAGCTATATATTTATATATAGCTAATTACTTGTCCATGTGCTAATCTATATGCTAAAAGCGTTTGCATACATACTTCTACAGAAATGATCTCTTGCTGAGCAAAAAATTCTTCACACCAAACACAGTAGTGATATAAAAATGACAATTACCAAAAAACACCTAGTAATCACATCCAACGACTACTGTGCTTGATGTGAATAAATTTCTTACTCAGTGAGCAAAAGATCATTACCCCATACTTGTATACGTAAGTGTTAATTAATTTATTAAATTATTATAAGTGATTCATCTATATATACGGATTATTAGCATAAAGCTTGTAGTATTCTAAAGATATACACATTTATTTTCCTTTTTAATAGTTACAAATATCTACAAAACCAAAAGAAATAAAATTAATAAACGAATTATTGAACAAATTCCATAACAGCTTCTTGGGTTTTCCTTTTTAATAGTTACAGATATATGTAAAAACAAAAAAAGAATCACTGCATAAATTCAATAACAGCTTCTTGGTTTTTATGAAATACTGGTTTAATTATTATAAAGTAATGCATGATCGTCAATAGCATACAAATCAAAAATAAGTTACAAGTATATATAAATAAATCAATGGAGAAACCATAAAAAAGTAACTTATATATTTGATGTTACCTTTAATAGCATTGGAAAGAATCTTGTTATTCAAATCCTGCAAGCATTATATAATACCCATAAGAGTCCATTTAATTACATATATTCGTGTGTGTATATATATATATATATAAAGAGAAAAATATATACCAGATTGAGAAGTCCAGCCTTGCCCCATGGACACTGATCGTAATCACACTTGTTATCCGGCCACCAGTCTAACGTTGCACATATGAAATTATCATCCGTTTTCGCTATGTTGGTCACGCTTTTAACTGACACTATTACTTCATCAGCCAAAGAGAAATAAAAACATGACAAGAGAACAAAGAACAATGTCACCATTGAAGCCATCTCACAAAACTTTTCCAAGACACTGTTTAGTAACTTCGATTTCTGACTATATATAAGAAAAAAAAAAATCAAAGTCTCACTGGGAATCAAAATCTTGAATATACAAATAAGATAAAGTTGATAACAACACTATCTAATTAAATTTTTATCCTTATCATTTTTTATTTTATTTTTTTATGTTTATTATTTTATCAATTTGTAGCCAATCAAATGTTATTAATAAGCTAGTTACAATATCTCGATATCTAAACCTTATCTAACATTGAATTCCAATATAATAAATATAAAAATAAAAATTTTAAAGGGTAAGATAATAAAAAAATAAAGCTAACAAATTGAAATATTTATATTATATGTTGTATATGTCAATATGATTTTCTTTTTAATAAATATAAAATGTGGAGGAAACTGCAAAAAAAAAAAACTCCTTATCTATTTCTCATTGGCAAAAAGCACCACTTATCTATTTTTTTTTAGCAAAAAACCCCCTCCAACTAATGGAAAGCACATGAGGGGGTTATTATGACAAAAATGCCCCCCTCATCTATTTAATTTAATTTTTATTTTTCTTTAAAGAAATTTTATTTATCCTCTCATTTTGTAATATTATTTTTTGATTTGGAAATCTGAGATAAGGTCAATCTCTTTACAATAAAAAAAATCAATAAATTCTATTTTTTTTCTTTGAATGACCATGCTATTAATTTTCAATAATACCATTAAAATCATACATTTTGATAAATTTGAGGAATTGTATATTTTGTAAAACTTTATCCTTTATCATTTGTAATTGTATATAATATGAGAAATAGGTGGTTTGGGAGTAATTTCATTTTTTTGTCATTGTTTAATCATTTTATCTTTCATGTTAATCGCAATTTAAAATATAATTTTTATCTCCACTTTTTGATCTTTTTTTATAATATTTATTTATTTATTTATTTGAAGCAGTGAACACAAATTTTATTACTCTAAGAAGTTAGTCATTGTTTTTTCTCAAATTAAAAAAATAATATTACCAAATTAGAGGATAAATAAAATTTCTTTTAAAAAAAAATTGAAAATAAATAGATGAGGGGAGACTTTTGTCATAATAACCCCCTGATGTGATTTTCATTAGTTGAAGGGACTTTTTTTCCCAAAAAAATAGATGATGGGTGTTTTTTGCCAATAAAGAATAAATAAGGAGTTTTTTTTGGCAATTTGCTCTCAAAACATATTAGTTAGTTTATATACAATTGTAATAGACACAGATCACTTTTAAAATAAAAAAATACTATTATCCTTCATAAAAAAGATAGTTAAACAACTAATGAGTTACGGAACAAAGTCAGGAAACCTATTCCATCCGTATGAACTGTTTATTTATTTGAAAACAAAATTCTAAATTTCTATCTTTGGAATATATGTTTTTTGGAAAATGCTAGACATCATGAATATAATTAATGAATTAGTATCTCGAATTAGGTAGTTAATTATTTGGCATTAGGTGGCCAATTATTTGGCAACTTTCTTTATTTTAAAAGTAACTATTTTGAGATAATATAGGAAGGAAAAAGAGGAAAAATAGTAAAGCTTATTATTATAGAATCTAAATCCTAAAGTAACTCAATAATGGAGAATTCAAATTAAATTTTATGCTTGCATCTTCCTTTGAAAGATCCTTTCTATTAAATTTTCAAATAAATGAGACAAGAAATTACAAATTTTTTTCCATAATTTCTTTAACATAAGCTTGGAACTATTTCTCTGGAATAAAAACTCTAATTTTTTCCATTATCTACATGTATGAATAATTAAATAAACACATAATATACTTAAAAGTTTCTTATAATTTTATTTTGATTGAGAATTTTCGATCAAAGTTAAATTATAAAGAAAGATTTAGTAAATATAGAGAGAAGTGGAGGGAGTGCAAAAGAGAATATTTGTATATGTAATAAAATAATAAAAAAAAAAAATAGAGAGAGAAACTCAATTTGATTATGGTTCTTACTTTCTCCTTTAATGAGATTCATTTAGTTTAATAAAATATTAAAAATTATAAAAAAGTGTAATATGTATCAAAATAGAGGATATTTATGTCTTTTTATATTGCCACATTATTTTCGAGATACAAATTCGAGATACATATTCGAAATGTGTATGCTCATGTTTTTTTTCACAAATCACAAATACCATATATCATTATTTGTAACTATAACTAATGATTTTATAAGATTTTAAAATTTTCATGTCCCACTTCGAAGACTTGTAACATTTGGGCGGTTACAAGGCTTTATTGGACTTTTATTGCAAATATAACTATTGCTGGGTTAGTTTGGCAGACTTCGTAAGAATAGTTTTGACAAAAAAAATAGGTTTCTATCTAGTTAATATTTTCATGATTATGTAGTTAATATACCGTTGAAGAATTCATCTGTGTGAGAGCTATTTCCTCGACTATGAGAATTGGGTTATTCTCTAAACACTCTCTTGTGAAAAGCAAGATATTATTAACACATAGACTCTTGTTAATGCTACCCTGCACACCTAGTCTATAGTCAATATTATATGTGCATCACGTTGGTGTTTGGCTCAAGAGGTTGGGTTTGAGACCTTGTCTCTCATATCACTCAAATAAAAACTCTCTGCACTAAGTGCAAGTTAAACTCACGGAAGACTCTTGCCATTGTTATTCTAAGAGTGCAAAAGATCAAAATTTCACTGGAAATCAAACTCTGTCTTTTTTATTTATTTTTTATATACAGATAAGATAAAGTTTATAACAACACTATCTAATTAAAATTTCATCTTTATCATTTTTTATTTTATTTTTTTATGTTTATTATTTTATCAATTTGTAGCCAATCAAATCAAATGTAATCAAGAAGCTAGTTACAATATCTCGATATCTAAACCTTATCTAACATTGAATTCCAATAAAATAAATACTAAAATAAAAATTTTAAAGGGTAAGATAATAAAAAAATAAAGGAAATATTTATATTATATGTTGTATATGTGAATTGCAATTTTTTATTTTTAAAATTTAATTTTAAATGAATATAAAATGTAGAGGAAACTGTAAAAGAAAAAAAAAACCCTTATCTATTTCTCTTGCTTTAATTGTTTGAGGGGGAATTTTTGTCATAATAATTCCCTTCATGTGCTTTTTATTAGTTGGAGGGGGTTTTTTGCCAAAAAAAAAAAGATGAGGGGTGTTTTTTGCCAATAAAGAATAGATAAAGATTTTTTTTTTTTTTCAGTTTGCATAGTAGTTAGTTTATATACAATTGTAATAAACATAGATTACTTATAAAATAAAAAAATACTATCGTCTTTAACTTCATAAAAAAGATAGTTAAACAACTAATGAGTTACGGAACAAAGTCAGCAACCTATTCCATCTGTAATTCTGTATGATCTGTTATTTATTTGAAAAACAAAATTCTAAATTTCAATCTTTTGAATATATGGATTTTTTTAACAAATCACAAATACTAGTATATGATTATTTATAATTATAACTAATGATTTTAGAAGATTTTAAAATTTTCATGACCCGCTTTGAAAACTTGTAACCGGTTACAAGTCTTTACGGGGGCTTTTGCTAATGAGAAATATAGAGGAAACTGTAAAAAAAAAAAAAAAAAAACTTTTATCTATTTCTCATTGGCAAAAAACACCCCTCATCTATTTTTTTTTTTTTACAAAGAAACCCCTCCAACTAATGCAAACTACATGAGGGGGTTATTATGACAAAAATGCACCCCTCATCTACATAACTTTATTTTTATTTTTTTTAAATAAATTTTATTTATCTTCTAATTTTGTAATATTATTTTTTGATTTGGGAATTCAAGATACAAGTGGGTCAATCTCTTTACAATAAAAAATATCAATAAATTCTATTTTTTTTCTTTGAATGACCATGCTATTAATTTTTAATAATATCATTAAAATCATACATTTTGATAAATATAAGGAATTGTATATTTTGTAAAACTTTATCCTTTATCATTTGTAATTGTATATAATATGAGGAATAGGTGGTTTGAGAGTAATTTCATTTTTCTGTCATTATTTTATCATTTTATCTTTCATGTTAATCGCAATTTAAAATATAATTTTTATCTCACTTTTTGACATTCTTTTATAATATTTATTTATTTATTTGAAGCAGTGAACACAAATTATATTATAATATATATAGGTACATTTAAAGGAGTATCTTGGTCCATTAGACAAGGTTAAATGAATAAATTTAGTATTCAAATAAGTTAAGTTATAAGTTAAAGGGTAACATGATTATTTTGCCATCAAAAAAATACTCTGACATGGTGTACTTTTGGCAAAGGGTATATGACACAAATTACATGAAGTGATGGTGATGAAATTCACAAAATTGTAGACATATGTCAATACATCAAATCTCACATGGTATGAGTAATATTCACCCTTAATTTATTTATCACATGATGTTTGAAAATCACAACTTTGGCACTCCAGTTGTTTCCTCAGAATAGAGGAAATAACATAATTGTCCCAAAAGTACTCACACCAGATTAAATGCCTTAACATTTTTTTCTTAAATATTAGTTTTTAGATAAAATTATGTTATTTCATTTATTAAAAAAGTCAATAAGTCAATGAAGGGTGATAATATGAGTTGCACGGTGCGAAATACGTTGCGAAAAGTACTTTAAAACCTAGAGATGGTGAATAGGATCACTTGCTCGTTTGCTTAACTTTTAATTAATCCAATTTTAAGTTCAATTAATCAAACAATTAAAGCAAGTGAATAACTTAAAGTGCAAGTAAAGTAAAGAATGCACCAGATATACATGAAAATCCAAGGCAAAAAAAATCATGGAGGGAGGCGGAAAGCCTCAAGAAACCAATCTACTATGATGAAGCAAAGTACAACAGGCTCTGTCTCAGTCTCACACCCCTCTTCACTCTGTCAATAATCTGATGCGGAACACCCCAGGGTTATGATTGAGACAACACGTCGAACTGCTGCAGACTTCTGGTTAACGTCACGATCCTTACAGAAAGGTTGCTGGAAGAACAAAAATACTCAGCAAGTATCTCGTTCCCTTCGTAGTGCGATATGATCACCTTTCTTCCTCAGTAAGTAAGCAAGCGAAGAATCATCAATCCAATGTT
This sequence comes from Cornus controversa, assembly GCA_026545225.1. Classification (NCBI taxonomy): domain Eukaryota; kingdom Viridiplantae; phylum Streptophyta; class Magnoliopsida; order Cornales; family Cornaceae; genus Cornus; species Cornus controversa. Next base: position 50,181,568 of record CM048848.1, read on the forward strand.
CTGATCAACGAATTATTTGATACAAGTCTCTGAACAGCTAATCAGTTGTAGAACACCATTCTAAATATCACTCGTGAAGTATAGATGTATGTTCATAAAAATATATAGTCCTAATTATACTGTATATACTTTCTCTCTCTAAAAATATTTTTTCAGGCTTTATCTTGTGGAGAAAATATAGATACATATATATAGGCAAGGAAGTTCTAATTCTACTTGGAAAAGAAGTTGAATACTAAAATAGAAGTCTCCTAGAAGTTTTAAACCCAATAGGAATCAGAATTTTTATCAAAATCTATTTCCTATTTGGAACAGGATAAGTGGGACCGGTGCCAAAAAAATATGACCGGTGCCCAACTACCAAGAAAAGTTAGACCGGTCCTAAATATTGGGGATCGGTCCTACTTTAAAAAATCCTAAATTTTTCATTTAAAGCCTAGTTTTTCAAAATAGGCTCGAAAATAAAAACTACAGTGTCATCACCATACTTACCTGTACTATATGGTGTCCTTACTAATTTATTTGCATCCGTGCACTTGAATATCAGTTCGAAGTTGTCAAAAATCGATTACAAACAATAAATCAAAAATTACAACTTGATCAATCAGATTTTGATGACCGAAATATGTCAATTACATAATTTATATCTCACATATAATACTTTTGTGCCATGCAAGAGTAGTTATGCCAATATGCTTTTGATATTTTTAAAACATCATATTTGTTGTTTTTATGAACTTGCTCCGGTAAAACCATCTAAGCCATTATTGTTCCAGTAAAATCTTGAAATTGCTCACGCTACTCAGATCTCTCATACTTTATGTGCCAAGTTTAGATTGTATTTTCACATGTATGGCATGATTTTATCTTTTATTAGACTGATACCTCTCATAAGTTTTTATAAATACTTGTTCTGACCAGATTGAGATTTTAGATGTTAAATTGAATGAGAGAATACATTTTGAGAGTTAAATACAAAATTTAGAGATGGTGGTGTAAACCGATTATCTTAAAAATGAAAGAGAAATTATATAATTTTTGAATCTGCACTATTAACCCCCGCGGTGGGAGATGATTTATTTTACGGCATACGGTAATAGTTGCGGCCGTAGCCAACTGCACTAAGCTGCCAACTGTACTAAGCTGACAATCTTTTCAAATAGCTAAGATTGCAAACTAATCGTGGATAGGGTAGTGAAACTATACAATAGGGTTTATTTTTTCTCTTCTTGAAAATTAATTTTGGATTCTACTCTTAATCAAATATCTTTATTATCCACCAAAAGCACTGAGTACAAAAGTATTTGTATCAAATAACAATGTATGACAAAAAGCAAAAACAATCAGTTAAAAAGTATTTGTATATATATCTAACTTGTGTCGACAAAAATAAAATCAATTAGTTACTTTCATGTTCAAATACTCCAAATATATTTCACATTAAATCACTTTTTCTTTGGGTGAGCTAACCCATACGCAAATAAATATGGAGATAAAAAAAATAATAATAAATTTCAATATCATGACACACCCTCTGTTGCTGTGATTTTAGAAGGTAATGTTATCTCTGTCGGCTGTGATTTTCTCCAAATTAGAAAGAAATGTTATTATATTTATAACCTTTGATTTTCTAAACTAGAACAGAATAAACTTTGTTTTTATATTTTTGTTTCTTAATGATAATTTTTTTCATAGTGTAAATGTCACATGTCTTTTCGCTTTTACATGTTGTTTAGATTTTGTATTTACCGTCTTTTCTTGAAAAGATAAGAGGAATGGAAATGGGAGGCCTGATAATGCATCAGAAAGAAGCCAACTCTAATTAATTTGAAGAATGTATTATTAACCCCTGTATTATACTTACACATATATACTTAATTTGAGTAATTGTCATTTTATCAAAATTTTAAAAAAGTAAATAAGAAAGAGGTTCAGGGAGGTGAAAGTAGTGATTCTGCAGAATTTTTTTTGGAAGAAATTATTGAAATTTAAAAGTGAAACCAACGATCAAGCATTTCATGTCTTAGATTTTCAAAAAGGAAAAGTGTTTGAACTCTGAGCATGTATACTAATGCATGTGAATATTATGTATGTAATCACAGAATAGCTGTTAACCAAACTTTTACATTATTACTTGGACATTACAAAAGTTTCTCATCACGTGCATCCGTTGATTCTACTGCTAATATATATATATATATAATGGCCTGCTCCACCTCATTATATGATATTGTCCGCTTTGGATTTAAGCTCACACGGTTTTACTCTTGAATTTTACCCTAAAATGTCTCATAACATTTGGAGAGAGCACAACACATATATAACACATCTTTTTTCACATCCAGTGAGATTGTAAGACCATTGGGGACAAGAGGGGACAAACACGACTCTTTCACACAACCAAGGTCTCTACAATCCACTCCCATTAGAGACCCAACGTTCTCGTTGACACACTTTCGGCTGGGTCCAGCTTTGATATCATTTGTAATAACTCGCTCCACCTGATGGTATGATATTATCCGTTTTGGGCCCAAGCTCGCACGGTTTTGCTCTTGAATTTTACTCCAAAAGACTTTATACCATTTGGAGAGAACACACCACATATATAGCACATCCTCTTTTCACACCCAAACGGTATGGGATTGAGCACCCTTAGGGACAAACACACCTCTTCCACACAACTAAGGTCTCTACAATCCACCCCCTTATCTCCAAAGGTGCACAATCCCACATCGTTTGGGTGTGAAAAGAAGATGTGCTATATATGTGGCATGCTCTCTCTATATGGTATGAAACCTTGGAGCAGGTCATTACAAATTGTATCAGAACCAGACTCAGCTGGAAGTGTGAGGCCTTTTGGGATAAAACTCAAAAGCAAAATCGTAGACCCAAAGCAGATAATATCATACCATCAGGTGGAGTGGGTCGTTACATATTATAAATTAGTTTATATCTCTGCTAGATGGACTCTTCTATTTTCTTGATATGTGTCACATGTCATGAAAAAGAAAAAACTTAAATTTAAATATTTACGTGAGTTTCTTATTTATGAGATAGAAATTTTTTTTTACCACATTTCATGTAATTAAAGAAAATATAATAGAAAATATTACTAAATATAAAACGAGAATATCAATTATTACATCATAATAGAAAATATATTATCCAGGACTACAAGCCTCACCCGTGATTTTTTTTTCGATTTGAATTTTTTACGCATATATTGTGCACTCTTTACTTTATTGCACTTTTTTTATTTACTTACTTTAATGTTTAATTGGACTTAAAATTAGATTAATTTAAAAAAATTAAGAAACGAACAAATAAATCTAATCACCCCCTCTAAGTTTTAATCAAACTTTCGCAGCCGCTTGCACACTGCACTACACACAACATATACCCTTAAAGGATTCACTTAAGTGAGAACCATCATTGGCCTCAACTATATGAGAATTGTCATGAGGCCTTGACTATATGAGAACTATGTTGTTCTCTAAAAACTGTTATGAGAAACACCATATGAACGCATGACCGTTATTAGTACTACCCCGCACACTTAGCCTATAATCAAATAGAAGTTGTCAACACTAATGTGACATTTGTTGCACGGGAATCAAATGAAATGTAGATGTGAATGGAAAAGGAATGAAATATATGATTTGGACTTTATTACAAATATAGCCATTGGGCTTTCTTGTTTATAAATAACTATTTCTCTCTCTAAAATTTTAGAAATTTCAGAATCTTTCTTAATTTCTATTTCCCAAAGGCCGGATATATACGAACGGCTTACACTTGCACGTTAAGAGAACGTGATTTATTAGACGAGTTATTTCTAATTTATTATTTTGTATTTCATATTAAACATTCATTTCTTTTTGCAAATTTATAAATGTTAAATATAAATAAAAAAATAAAAAAGTTCCTTACTATTAATGATTCATTTCGTTAAATATTTATCCCTATCATAATACTCATTAGTTTATTAATACTTTCATTACATAGTTTTTCAAAATCACAAATATTAGTAATTTTAATTTTATGGACACATAAAATTACTCCCCTTGTTTTGTTACAGGAATGAAGCTCTAAGCCCTCCCTCTCATACTTGGTGTGCTTATAAGTCAATACTTTATGTGCTCATAAGTCATATTATAGTTTGATCATGCGATATTTATGCTCGAAGTCTAGTTTGTATAAACTTGGACAGTGTGTGTCTTCCATTCTCACTGAGTCTTCACAGTTCACACCCAGAGCAAGTAAGAGAGATGATGAACAGTGTTGCAGACGACATCGTGATCGACATTCTCTCAAGACTACCCATCAAAACCCTCATGCGATGCAGGTGCGTATGCAAACTCTGGAGCGATTTAGCACGCGGCCCTCGATTGATTCAGTCGCACCTCAATAATCGATCGTCTCAGAAAAACCCTAGTTTCATTCTCAACAGTAGCATCTGCTTCGATGACGACGACTCTTTTCGCAGCCAAATCTACTTCCTTGAACACAACGAAACCCTCGGCGGTTACACTTGTGAAGAGGTCAGTTTTTCACTACCTGATCTCCAAGAGTTCCGAGTAGTCAGTTCTTGTAATGGTCTGCTCTGTTTGGTCCATCGCATGAACAGAAACACAATTTATGTATGCAATCCTTTCACCAGATGTTATATTAAACTTGCTGATCGGATTGAAGTTGAACCATTACAGAATAATCACCGAATGGTAATGGGTTTTGGATTTAACCCAAAAGGAAACGAATATAAAGTAGTACAGATTGTTCATTACTTTCCGGAATTTCAATCTGAGGTTTTTGTGCACACTTTAGGTGGTGGGTGTTGGAGAGGTATAGGGAACATTCCTTATATAGTAATGATCACTTGGCAATCGGTTTCTTCAGAGGCATTTGTGTGTGGAACTCTTCACTGGCGCAGCACCGAGCACATTGTTACTTTTGATATTGCAAATGAAGTATTTGGAGTGATACAGTATCCTGAAATTGTTGTAGGTGGAGAAAGAGGAGGAAGTTTCTCATTCTCATTCTCATTGGCAGAGTTGGATGGGTGTCTTTCGGCCACCAACTCTACATTTCATGACCGCATTGAGATGTGGATTATGAAGTATTATGGTGTTAAGGAGTCTTGGGTTAAATCTTTCTCGATAAATTTGTATGTGGTTGGGTGGAACATTAGATATAGTCGAACTCTGGGTGCTGAGGGAAATGGAGAATTTTTGATGCTGCATAATAATAATCAAGCTTTGCTTTCTTATAGTCCCCTGGCCATGAGATTGAGCGAACTTAGCATTGCAGGGCTTCCATCTTGGTTTGAAGTGGTTAACCATGTTGGGAGCCTTGTTTCGCTTTCAGGCTCTTAAAGAAGAGAGAATATTGAGAGGTCACCCATTCCAGTTCGAAAAAGACATGTCGTCGGAGTGTCAACACAGTGTACAATCTTTTAAACAAGAGGCGTGACAGCCAGAGGCCATGGAGTGCTTTGGGTTCATTTCACATCAACTGCTGTAGTGTGCCATCATAAACCTGAGTTTGGAATCTTTTATTTTTACATATTCGTGCTTTTAGTTTCTAATCTTACTGAAAGTGGAAAGAATTGTGTATATGCATTTCTATTTGATACACACTTATATATATATATATATATATATATATATATATATATATTTATATATGTTAGAATCAAACTGAAGGTAGTTTTGGCATGTCTCTATAACATCTGTGATTCACATTATTGTGCATTTGTTTGGGCGGAGTTGATGGCAATGAGCTTCAGAAGATCAAGCAAATGTCACCGGAAGAAGTTTCATATAAGCCTAGGGGTGTCTCAGGGATTTTGCAAAAAGTTTAATTTAAGAGTGATTTTTTGCAAACCTCACGAATTAGAGAGTAATTTACCCTATTATTAATTGTTCCATTACTTCACGGAACAAAACAATCCATAGATGGGCTATCAGAGTTTGTATTCCAAATAAATTACCATCATCCAGGGAACAAATTCAGCAATCCTATTCCATATTTATCAACTGTTATTTATTTGCAAAACAAAATTCTAAATTTCTATCTTTAAAATATATGTTTTTTCACAAATCATAAAGGGAAAACTACACTTAAATAAAGTTAGGAGAACTAAATGATAAAGTGGTTTATTTTTCACTTTGATATCATTCAATCTTTTATTTCAATCCACACTAAACTCTATTTGGTTTCTATACAACTGAATTAGCGTTGTGTGTGACTGAAAAAAACTCAACAAATCATTGTCTTTTCGTCTCACCGGAAGAAAATTATTATTGTCTTTTCGTCTCACCGGAAAAAAATTGAATTTATTACAAAGCACTACTGCCTGAATAAATTATTGTCGTTGATCATTCCTTATTATAAAAATATGGTCTCTTATTTTGCTTTAGTGAACTGGTTTTTTACTTTCTTTTTTAAAAAAAAATTAGTGAACTAATTTTTGAATTGTATGAAAAATTCATGTGCCAATGATTCTTAATTTTGAGGTGTTTTAATTGTGATGAACAGTTTCACTAGTCACTTTTTTAAGTTATCATTATCAACTATCTAATTCATATTTGTTTGTTCAAATATATCTTAATTTGATTTAGTGAACAAGCATATTATATGTAGAATGACCCATAACTCATTTGCTAATAAAGCTCAAAATTAGGCATACTTGAAATTTATAGGAGTTTACTTATGAAATTTGAAATTTTCTTATATTTGTGCCTCGTGTTTTGATGCAATATCTCTTCCTGAAGCTCATATTTTTTTAGGCATACTAGGTAAACCGAAAGTTACCCAAGCACATTTGAAAAATCTACTTCATTCCCATTGAGATATAGTTGATGTGTTGTGATACCACAAGTGTATCCACTTACATTAATCTAAAAGCGAAAAGAAGTTGACTATCATTCAAGGCCATATCTGACGGTCTAATTTTGATTACTTTACGACATAATAGCATGCTCAAAAGTGCTTGTATAACTTATATTTTACTTTTCTTTATGAGTTTGTTCAGTTTTACTTGATTACTTTTATATTCCTACAATTTTTCATAAACCAAACGATATTTCAGTATTTTCTTAATTTCTCGAGTGAAGAAATTATTTGATATAAGAAGGATAATTTAATATTTTGGAATAAGAGATTAAAAGATATTTTGAATCTGAATAATAATTTTCAATGTAAGTGTAGTTTTTCTAATCATAAATACTAGTATATGATTATTTATAATTATAACCAATGATATTAGAACTTAGAAGTTTTTTAAACTTTCATGATCCACTTTAATTTTTTGAAGACTTTGAAAACTAGTAACCTTTGGGTGGTTAGAAGGCTTAATGGGGCCTTTAAAAGCCCATCAATTTTAGTCTCAAAAATATATATTTAAAGTATATAAAATATGTAAAATAATACATGTATTAAAAACGAAAGGCATACAGATCTTGTGAATTCACTCGAGTGAATATAAATGAAGGGAGAGGATCCCTCTTGTGCACCAAATGACACCGTTTTGGTGCCTTTTGGGTGAGTTAGTACTAGGGATGACAATTTTGTCCGCCCCGCCAAACAGGTGGGCCTGCCTTTTGCTTGGCTAGCCAGTTCGCCAGATTAAGCAAATTGTAAGCTAAACCACTTCACGTGGGCCTGAGTCAACGCGGGCCCATATAATTTTATTTTTTTAAATTCGACTTATAAAAATGACGCCTTTTTGGAATAGAGTTTTTTATAAAAAAACATACGCGGCGCGCTGGGACTGCCGTGTGTTCAGCAATAGTCACATGACCGTTGGGTCATCTTAAGAACATGTTTGGCTGCCTAGAATCACTTATTTTGAGGTTTAGGGCATTTTTCATTTTTTAAAAATAAATAAATAAAAGGCCTGCCATAGAGCTGTTAAGGCACCGTTTGGCAAACCCAAACAGTGCCTTAACATCTCTTTTGGGTTTAAAAAATTAATAAAGTTAATAGTTTTTTTTATTATTCTTTTTTACTTTTTTCACCCCTATAAATACACCACTCCTACATTCACTAATGTCACGACCAAATATCTATATTCTCTCCTCCTTGAAGCCTAGAATCCTCTTTATTTTCTCAATATTAGTTACTATTTTTGTTAAAAAAATCCAATTTCATGGATTCAACACCATCAAATTTTAACTTCAACCCTTTATCAAATAAAGAATTTTTTTGACATTTGACCAATCTTATGAATATCATGTTGGCCATTCTCAATTTCCATATAATCAATCAGTCCAATTTCTGGTTGCTCAATCAACCCCATTTTATTTGCCGGCATTGCCTCAATCCAGCAACGCCAAACTTTCCGGAAAGCAACCAGTTCCTTGAATGCCCAATTGGTCCACCGCCGAAGATGTGCCTCTATGCAATGCATGGGTGAAAGTTAGTAATGATCTAGTGACCGGTGCAGACCAAGCGAAGTCGACGTTATGGAAAAAAAATTTCGTTGAATTTCAAATACAACTTGGTGCTCCAACTACCAGAGGCAACTGTGATTTGGCAAATCATTAGTCCACCATCCAAGCAAAAATTAACAAATGGTCTGGATGCTTGATTAAAATTGAAAATAATCAGACTAGTGGCTTAAACAATCATGATATGGCAAGTTTATTATTTTAATTAATTTCTTTACTATATCATATTTAATAAGTAATTATTTTAAATAATTCAATTATAATTATTGTGTAATTATTTAATTTAGATCACATCAGTTCAATATCTGTATCATGTCACTTTCAAAGAAGACTTTAAACTCCATGCTTGTTGGAACATTTTGAAAAACTCTCCAAAATAGTATGCATATTGTATCGATCAAGGGAGAAACAAATCTAAAATTACGCGTGCGAATAAGAGGAGTACTGGAATCAACATCAACGAGCCTGTTGCTTGCTCAAATCCATCAAGTAATGCAGTGTACGAGCCTAGTCTTTGCGAAGGATCAACACAATTCAACATGTCAAAAGATTCATCCGGTATTACTGAATCTCAGCCATTAGAGCGACCACTAGGACGCAAAGTGGCAAAGCAGAGCCGGAACAAGAAAAAACTGCTAGAATATGATAACTTACATTGTTCATTCTGTGACAGTTTCCATTAAGTAACATTCGAACTTGACAGTAGAACATGTATAATTATGGAGACAAAGTTAAAAGAGATTAAAAGACAACGGGAGTTAGTAAGACACGAAACAAATATCCGAGAAGAGAATTGATGCTAAAATATTCAAATTCAACACCAACAAAATTACAGAAAGTATGGTTTATCGAAAAACAACAGTAGATATATGAGCGAATGCGTGCAAGCGCAAATAGCAGTCCATAGGACTTGTGCAATTATTACAAAATTGTATTATTTTATTGTTTTTGTTTAATCCATAATGGATATTGTATCGTTTTAACTTATGTTATTTTTTTAATCCATAATGGATATTGTATCGATTTAACTTATATTATTATTTTTAAATCCATAATGGATATTGTATCGTTTTAACTTATGTTATTTTTTTTAATCCATAATGGATATTGTATCGTTTTAACTTATATTATTATTTTTAAATCCATAATGGATATTGTATCGTTTTAACTTATGTTATATTGGGTGAATAATATTTTCGTACGAAAGACAATTTCATAATCAAGATTTTATTACATAATATTTCATAACATTTTAAAAGGATAAAAACGCAAGATAACTTAAAGTAACTAGTACATAAAAAAATAACATAACTTAAAGATTCAAATACATAAAAAAATAACATAACTTAAAGATTCTAGTACATAAAAAAAATAACATAACTTAAATATTTTAGTACATAAAAAAAATATAACTTAATCGTCTTCATCTGTATCACCAATCTAATTTCACAAATGTTCTATCAAATCATTTCTCAATTGTGTATTTGTCTCTTTGTTGTAGTAGTGGAGTTGGCGAGCGTAGATGTGTGTCGCAAAAATATTGGGGATCTAATCTTTCAGTGGGATTCGGGATACTCTCTTCTGATGGGGCCAAATCCAAGTATTGAAGTGACGCTCATCTTTAATGATTATGTTGTGAAAGATGATGCACATTTTCATTATGAGACACAAGTCCATTTTTTTCCAATAATGCACTGGTCGTTACATTATTGCCCACTTGATTTTCAAGACCCTAAATGTTCGCTCAACATCTTTCTTGCATTCCTCTTGTCTTTCAGCAAACATTTTATATTTTGTAGTTCTTGGATTTGGGATAGTCTGCATCAAAGTTGCCCACTTTGGGTATATACCATCAAACAGGTAATACACCATTATATACTGATGCTCTTTCACCATATAATTAACTGGAGGCATTTAACCATTAACAATACAGTTGAATACCGAGGAATGATCCAACACATTTATATCATTGTGTGAACCCGCCATTCCAAAAAATGAATGCAAAATTCACAAATCTGTTGAGGCTACCGCCTCCAATATGAGAGTAACCTTGTCGAAGCATCCCTTATAAGTGTTATACCACACCACTGGGCAATTCTTCCACCCTCAGTGCATATAGTCAATGGAACCAAGCATGTGAATCCTCTAGTCTCACCTTCTTAAAGCAACCATGCGATGTCGCCTTCGTTTGATTCAAGCATATACTGCTCCTCATACACAGCAACAACATCATTGCAAAATGCCTTCAAATAACTAATGTCTATACTTTTGCCAATTTTAATATACTCATCAAATGAATCGGTTAGTCCACCATATGCGAGACTACATACTGCAGTTGTCATTTTCTGTAGAAGACAACTCCAAACGACCACTCGCATCTCTTTTTTTAATGAAGAAATTGTAATACCCCGTTCCACCTGATGGTATGATACTGTCCACTTTGGGCCTAAGCCCGCACAATTTTGCCCTTAGATTTTACCCCAAAAGGCCTCATACCATTTGGAGAGAACACACTACATATAAGCACATCCTCTTCTCCACACCCAAGAGATATAAGATTGAGCACCTTGTACCCTGTCAGTGTGGTAGCTCACCTAGTGTCTCTTCTTGCACTCGCCCACAAGGATTAATACAGAAGTCGTCATAAGTTTTAACATCATTTAGGATACGAAGAAATAGTTCTCGGTGCATCCTGAATTGTCTGTGAAATTACTTGGGTGTATATGAGCAATTCTTGTCAAAGTAGTATTTTATTAGTCGACGGTGGCTTCCTTCTCTGTCATGATGAAGCAATCTCATGCACATCTAATCACATGTGGGCTTGGAACCAATAGCTCTGACCACAATAGATTATTAACGTTCTGGTTAGACCCACATCTTAACAGATCAGATACTTACTAATGACTAAAAAGTGTAAGTTATTGAATAGTGTTGCCTACTCGCCCACTTATACCCATTATATTTGCCATTTGAATCCGATGTGGGACAAAGAAGATCCCTCTAATAGTAGCCTATCTTATGGGTGGAAAATCTCTGGACAGATTGAACAGTCCACCATTTGCATATGCAACACAATGATAAAATCTTTCATTTTCAAGGTGGAATTAATCAAAACCATAGAAGTATAGGCCCAAATGTTGAGAAATAAAATGTACCTTGATAATTGCACTCTTCTTTATGTGTTGAGGGTTTGTGCAACAATGCATAATTGTCATCTAGGTGAATTCATTCATGGCCACAGTTTGAAACTTGGTTTTTTGTTTGATGTTTTTGTAGGTAATACTTTGATTTCCAAAGTACTTTGAATTAGGGATGTCAATGGGGCGGGTTCGGGGCAGGGTACCCCTATCTAAAACCCGTCCTATGAATGAAGTTTTTTACCACACTCGCTTCGAGGTGTTCTTCTTCGGAGTCGGGGCGGGTTCTGGCGACTCGATATACATATATTTTAAGAAATACAATGCAAATTTGAATGAATTTATGATAAATTTTGTAAAAAAAAATTAAGTATAGACAAATACTTAAAAATGATAATAATAAAAATGTTGTTAAAATTAAAATTATCATAAAAAAATGAAAAAAAAATTATAGCTTATAAAATAATATTTATTTATATATTTATTAATAATCGGGACAGGTTAGGGGCTTGGCGGTTTTTAAACTCTTTTCCTAAACTCGCCCCTAACCCAAGTAGTATGATCCCAAACTCGTCCTATTAGGGTGGGACGAGGCAGGTTAAATTGACATCCCTATTCTGTATTTGATAATATAGTTGTAGTTAGTCATGTTTTTAATGAAATTTCTTGGCAAAAGGTTGTCATTGTTTGCACCCAAACTGTAGATTTGGTCCACCTCGGCGTTACGGGGCCCCATTACGAGTTACGTTAGCATCTCACCCAGTCATGTCCATCCTGTGGCCTCATTTTGATATTTTATGTTTTAGTTCATTTGGCCGGGCATCTTAAATATCTAGAGTAGAGTATGAGCTAGGTAATATAGTTAAATATCAATAAATGGAAGTGTTTTCTCTTATCCCATCAACTCACAAGGATATAGACTAACAAGATCGAGATGAGAAAAGCACTCGAGTGTCTAAATTCAAAACACTTGAATGTCTATAAAGTAATTAAGTTTTTCGACACTGTTGGCAAGCCTAAAAGGTCACATCCGTGTTAATCGAGAGGATGTCTCTCACATGAGATTATAACCTTTATCAGGAGGACACCTCGACTGTTCACGTGTCATGCATCCAACTATGAACCATAGACATTAGATACCATAAACATAACTCATTTATGATGGAGTTAAAGGTCCAGCGCCAACACAATTATTTTTAATACATTTATTCGGTCGAATGCCATGTAGACTTAGATTAGTTTTACTTGTTTGTGGTAACTAACTCTCCACTTTCATTTCTTTACATACTTGTGGTACCTAACTTTGCACTTTCATTTCTTTACATACTTGTGGTAGTGTAATCTTTACTTTCTACTTTTACTCACTCGTAGTAGTGTAATCTTTACTTTATTCTCATAAGTAACAAATGGTTCAACTAATGAACCTTTTCAGAATGTAGAAACTTATAATCGATCCTCATTGTACTAACTTAAGTTAATGAAGAGAAACTTACATCTTTCATAAAAAGTATCTTGTTATTCAGCTTGTGGTTTTCGTCTTGAATTGTCATCAACCAAGATTAAGGCTTAGTAGTGTCCTTTCATTAAGGCTGAAGCATTAGGAACTTTTGAGAGGGTCATTCTTGCTCTCTTCAAATGTTACAGTCAAATTCCACACAGGTACACACTCGCATACAGCTCGAGAGACTGTAGGATAATCAGGAATATTTGTTTGGCTCCCATCTAGGCTAAAAATACAGATCAAAGATCCTGTCATGACCGAACACTAAGAATTTACAGGCGTACCATTAGAAGGCACACTTGGAGTTGAACAGTCATGGACATTATTCATTTATGGGTATGCAAAACGAGGGGGATGTTGACTCATAAGATTGATGTTTGATGAAGCACCAATAAAGGATAGAGGAATATGGGGTTCTATGATTTCTGGAAATGTGCATAATAATTGTTTCAAGGAAGAATTACAGTTGTTTTGCTTCATACAATCAACATCCATTGAACCTAATGAGGCCATATTTGTGAGCATACTTGGTGCTTGTGCTCATTTAGGTGCTTTGGATATTGGGATTTGAATTCACGAATATTTGGATCAATATGGATTGCCATTAAGTATTTGTTTAGGCACTGGTCTTATAGACATGTATGCTGAATGTGGGTCCTTGGATTTAGTTGAGAATGTATTTTACAAAATTCCTCAAAGAGACCATTTTTTGGAATGCTTTAATTTTTGGATTGGTAATACCTAGAGATGAAGAACGCACTCTCGAGTTGATTTCTAATATGGAGAAGTGTGGAATCCAAACCGATGACATTACATTCATGAGGTATGCTAGCAACAGTCGTGGCCCGCGACTGTTGCTAGCCAGTCGCAGTTCACATTGACTGTTTTAAGATAGCATTAAGTGTTTTAATCAATCTTAAATATTACACAAAAAAATAACGTCCTCTCACTCCTGTAAAATTCTCTCATAAAACAAATACATTATTTTCTTAAAAAATTACAATATATAATGTCATTTAACATTTAAGTTATAACTTTCTCTATAAAAAAATACCCTTATATTTTTTAATATTACACTATGACATTACAAATTATACCATACTCGTGTATGCATATTATATTATAACAAAAATAAAAGTTTACTACATTAAGTTAATTAGAAACAAATTGATTTTGTTCCAATTACACATATCAAATATATATTATATTACAAAAAAATAGCAAAAATAATATAATACAATTATTTTTGTATTACTACATCATACCATACTCAAGTTGATTAGAAACAATCTAATTTTGTTCCAATTACACATATCAAATATATATTATATTACAACAAAAAAATAACAAAAATAATATAGTACAATTATTTTTGTTTTGCTGCATCATACCATACTCAATTGTATTACTACCACTCTTATGTATATGCTTAAGATATGTATACAATTATTTTTGTTATAATATAATATGCATACATGAATATGGTATAATTTGTAACGACTGTTGGTGTAATATTAAAAAGTATAAGGATATTTTTTTAGAGAAAACTATAACTTAAATGTTTAATGGCATTATTGTAATTTTTTTAAAAAAGAACGTATTTGTTTAGTGCTAGAATTTTACGGTAAAGAGAGAAGATAGAGGATGTTATTTTTTAGGTGTAATATTTAAGGCTGATTAAAACATTTAATGCTATTCCAAAGTAGCCAATGAAAATTGCGACTGGCTTGCAATAGTCACGGGTGTGACTGTTGCTAGCATACCTTTTCCTTGCCATTTTCATAGCTTTTAGTTCTTCAAGCATGATACATTAAGGCCTAAGGGTGTTGAATAGTATGTGTAATGAACACAATATAGAACCTAAGAGTGAGCATTATGGGTGTATAGTTGATTTTCTTGGCTGAGCTGGTCTTCTTGAAAAAACAAATGAAATCATCCAGAGAACATACAATTTTAGCAGACCCTCCGAAGAGGCAATAAGTTGGAGAGCATTGTTAAGTGCTTGTTGTAGTCATGGACAAATTCCACTCGTTGAGGTTGCAGCTAAGCTAGGAAGCATGGATACAGACACGGAACACGGGTACGACACAAACACGGCGATACAAAAAATGTTAAAAAAATAAGATATGGACACGGTGAGAATACATATATAAAATAATAATATAATATATACTAATTATTCAACAAAAAAGACTACATTACAGAAATACTTCCATTTATCATCAAGTAATTAAGAACTAAACAAAAATAGACAAATAGATTAAAGAACTAGACTAATTTAGTCATCGACATATATTTAGCTAGATTTTTAATTATAATTTAGTCGCATATAATTTTCTTTCGAAATACTTGAATATACATCACTACTATGAAGTGTCCGACGTGTGTTCGAGAAGTATTCAAGTAGTGTCCGAGAAGTGTCCAAGGAGTGTATGAGAAGTGTTCTAAGAAAGAAAAATGTCAGGACACTTCTACGAAGTGTCTGATACGTGTTTAAAGAGTGTTCAAGTATCCGACACAGGTACGACGCTCTTGATAAAGTGTCTATGCTTTCTAGCAGCTAAGACTCTTTCGCAGTTAGAAGGCTGAGATAATAAGGCAAGAAGGACGAGGAAGATGATGAGAAGTGGAGGAATAGACAAGACACCAGGCTGCAACTCAATTGAGATCAATGAGCATTATTAAAAATAAAGTAAGAATTATTATAGTGATTATTTCCTGCTAAGACACTTTCGCAATTAAAATGCAAGATAATAAGGCAAGAAGGACGAGGAAGATGATGAGAAGTGGAGGAATAGACAAGACACCAGGTTGCAACTCAATTGAGATCAATGTGCATTGTTAAAAACAAAGTAAGAATTATTATAGTGATTATTTCCACCCATGAAAAACAAACAAAATATATATATGTTTTTCATGGGTGGAAATAATCACTATAATAATTCTTACTTTGTTTTTAACAATGCACATTGATCTCAATTGATATATATATGCACATTTTGCATAACCAAGCCAAGCAAACAATACACATATTTTGCATAAGTCAATGTTCTATCACATTTCATCTCTATCAGTAAATATAATCAATTGGTCAAGAATCCAACAATAAAGTAGTTATCAATCCATCAAGTACAACCATGTTTGTAGTCGCGGTTGGTTGCTGACACGTACCCAAATGAGGTGTAACATAATTGGAATGGTATCGATTATCTTGGTTGTCAAAGTTTTTTTGACCCGTACAAAGTGGTCAAAATATATGTAACTTTTTACGATATAATTCAATAAATAAATTTTTAGTGAATTTTAGTGATTTTTTTAAAAATCATTTAATACAAGTAATAACTTATTCATTAATTTTAAGTCGCTATTGTTTTTAAAAAGATTTAATAATTACTAAGTTAATAAATAATAATATATTTAAGAATGAAATTAAAGAAAATTCATATTATATACATGTGAGAATTTAAAATCAAAATATAAAAAAAAAAATTCAAATATATATTGTTTTATATACATATATAAAATAAACCTATTTATTATATGGTTATGAATTTGTTATTGTGAAATGCGTTGACTTCAATAAATGCTTTCATTTGTCAATTTTATATATTGAAACCATTTTCTTTGGAATACATCAATATTGGTAAGGTATCAATGTAGCAGTCCATGGATTTATTTCAGTTTTATTTTTACCATACCACGTAAGGCCGGCTCGAACACCCCAAATTCTGTGACTTTTACCACCTCCTTTTTCGTCTTCCTTTTTTATGTGGGTAAGTTCAAATTTACCATCACGTAGTTGTTTCGATTCTATGTAATTTCTTTACCGTTAATTGATTTCCATGTTAATAGATATTTTCAAACATTTATTTTACTCCATCTACATATTTACACAAACAAACACATCATAACTCTCACTCTTGTCTTAGCCAAACACCACTACACTCAAAAAAATAAAAATAAATTATAAACACTAATTTACAAAAATCAGATAGCCATGGCAATTAAATTAATATAAATCATACATTCCACTTGGACATTGTATTATATTACGTTATCACCATTACGTTTTTTTGATAATTTTAAATATAATAAAAATTATTTAAAATTTTCTCAATAACCAGTAACACAAGTAAAGCTTATGATAGAGATAACTAATTATTTTTTGAATATGAGTAATTGCATCTTCATATTTGATTATTGTAATGATATTTTTTTTCGTGTCTCAAAATAAGTTGAATTCAAATATAGATTAAAAAGAACTTAAATGAAATAGATAAAATAAAAATAACATTATATATTTTCATAACTCTTGTTAGTGTGTTAAAAAGAACTTAGCTGAAAATTTGAAATAGATAAAATAAAAATAACATTATTTATTTTTCCTAGAATAATTCACGTAAACGAGAGAGTACATTCAATCCAGAAAGAAGAAGAAGCAGGGGCATTTTTGAGTTTTCCAAACGCAACATTAGGCCACCGCCTCAGGGTTGTGACGCGCGTCCTTGATAGTGTCGCAACTTGATAACACGTGGATGGTTATCTAACACGTTGAGCATCCTTTCTAGGTCTTTGGCTCTACTCAAACGTTTTCACACAGTAGACCCATCATCTCTTGCTCGGCCTGTTTTTGGTAAGCCTCTCTCATCGTCCATAGAATAGTGCAACAAAGCAAGAGCTGATCACAACAGAATCAGAAACTAATTTCTTCTTGCAAGAAGAAGCGATAGCTTATTGCATGGTTGCATTACCTATCGACGATGAGTTGTACTGCTTTATATCGTCAAACCTATTTTCTAGGTATTTGGCTCTGATGTGTTTCTCATGATTTTTGCTCTACTATCTCATCGTCGATAGGGTAGTGCAACAAAGCAAGAGGTAATCAAAACAACTAATTTTTTTTGGAAGAAGAGAAGATCACCTCTTGTATTGTTGCACTACCTATCGACGATGAGTTGGACACTGCGTGATACTTCTGATTGACAAGCCCGACAACTCCGATTGGGTGGGTGAGAGGTTATGTTTATCATTTTTTTTTTCTTTTTTTTGCAGTCGTAAAAGAATCGTAACATAATATATTTAAAGGGTATAGATCTAGCTAAACTTGTTGATGTCTGCCCTTTGTTATGCAGGATGGGGCTCTGATGAATCTATCGTTTCTGCCCTAAGCATGCAACTGTCGCTTCGTCAAATAGCTCTTAACGCTCAAGTGCTGGTCAAAATGGTCAATGTGATTTGAAGTCCAAATCTGAAATCTCTCTTGTTTAGTTTGGGCTCTATTGGTAGATTTACCCTTTTCTCCCCCCTCTCGTTTTTTTCTTAGTTTCTCTGTATTTTGTGAGGAAAAATAAATAAATAAATAAAATTAGATTTACTTAACTTTGGGACCGATTTTCCCTTTCCGCTCTTGTTTTTTCTAGGTTTCTCTTTATTTTATGAGAAAAATAAATAAAATTAGATGTACTTAAAAAAAAAATTAGATCATTCAAATTAATTTTTAAATTTCTCCAAAATATATTTATAAACCGTAATAATTATCTCTCATATCTCAATTCAATATCTATTCCAATCAAGTGCAATCTGATGCCTAATTAATCACATGTGGGCTTGGAAGCAATAGCTTTTCCCTTGGCAGTTTATTGGCCTTCTGTTCAGACCCACGTTATGGTAACCTTTCCTCTTGAGTGCAAAAACTTTGAACATCCCACCATTTGCATATGTGACACACTGATCAAATCTTTCCTCTAAAGAGAAATTAATCAAAACCATAGAAATATATGCGCAAATGTTGAGAAATGAGATGTACACAGATAATTACACTTTTTCCTGTGTGTTGAGGGCTTGTGCAACAACGCAAAATAGTCATTTAGGTGAATTAATTCATGGGCACAGTTTGAAACTAGCCTTTTGTTAGATGTTTTTGTGGCTAATACTTTTGATTGCCTTGAACTCTGCATTTGATAATTATGGTTGCAGCCTTTCATGTCTTTAATGAAATTTCTTGGAAAAATGTTGTGTCATGGACATTATTGATTTTTGGGTATGCAAAACAAAGGGATGTTGACTCAGCAAGATTATTGTCTGATGAAGCACTAGTAAAAGAGAGGAATATGGGGTTCTATGATGAGGCCATATTTGTGAGAACACTTGGTGCTTGTGCTCATTTAGGTGCTTTCGATATTGGAATTTGGATCAATATGGATTGCCATTGAGTGTTCGATTGCGCACTGCTCTTATAGACATGTATGCTAAATGTGGGTACATGGATTTAGGTGAGAAGGTATTTTACAAAATGCCTCAAAGGAGATACAATTTGTTGGAATGCTATGCTTTCTGGATTGGCAATGCATGAAGATGGAGAATGCGCTCTTAGTTGCTTTCTGAGATGGAGAAGTGTGAAATCCAGCCTGATGACATTACATTCCTTGCCATCTTCACAGCTTGAATAGTATGTGTAATGAATACAATATGGAATCCAAGAGTAAGCATTATGGGTGTATTTGAGCAGCCCATTGGAAGAGGCAATAAGTTGTCCAGTAATGAGCACAATATGGAATCCAAGAGTAAGCATTATGGGTGTATAGTTGACTTTACCCAATTTGAGCAGGAATCCAAGAGTAAGCATTAATGGGCTACCAGCAGCCCATTTGAAGAGGCAATAAGTTGTCCAAGTAATGAGCAGAATATGGAATCCAAGAGTAAGCATTTTGGGTGTATAGTTTGACTTTACCGGATTCGGTTGCGATTGGGTCACCCTGCCTACTCGGGCTGTAACACCCGAATACTTTCGGATCGGGCGCTTGGCGTGACACCGGATCAAAGACTGGGTTTGACTCTAATACCAAATGTAACGGGTCGGACGCTTGTCCTCTATCCAAAAGCCTAAGCTATTAGGTAGTGCTGCATACCCATCCTTTTATGTCCAAGTCTTTTCCCATCCAAATTCGATGTGGGACAAAGTTAGCCCTTCTAACATTTGCCCATAAGGGTTATCCGGCCCGCTCCACCACATAGTCAAGTGTCTCTCGCACCCGCCTACATCATATCCGCCCGCCCACAAAGGTTACCATAATCTTGTATCGGTCCGCTCCATCACATAGTATGATATTATCCGCTTTGGGTCCAGCCTATAAGGTTTTGTTCTTGAGTTTTACTTCCAAAAGGTCTCGTACCATTTGAAAAAACACACTACATATAAGCACATCCTCTTTTCCACACATAGGGTGTGGGATTGAACACCCTGTAGTCTGTCAGTGTGGCTGTTTAGCTTGCTCAGTGTATCTCGCACCCGTCCACATCACACTCGCCTACAAGGGTTATTACAATCCACCCCTAGGAGACCCGACGTCTCTATCGGCACACTTCCGGCTGACATCTGGCTCTGATATTATCTGTAATGACCCGCTCGATCACATGGTTTGATAATGTCCGCTTTGAAATCAGCCCACACGATTTTGTTCTTAAATTTTACCCGAAAACGTCTGGAATCTCCTTTTTGAGTAAAACATATTTGAGAGAAGTAACATGTATTAATCTACCAACGTCTTTTAAGTATTTACATATATATAATGAAATTTTCCTCGTTCCACTTGAAATCTGGGCAACAACCCGTCGCACAATCCATTATTTTTTATTAGTTATTGGTGGAGTCCTAATGAGTAACGAAGCAAGTAGCTTCCTCATATACAATGGCATGTTAAATTATACTTCTATCAGGCAATATTCATTCACAAACTGACCACTCACACTATTTGTATATTAGCTTTTGTATCGCCACTCACTCTGTTTGCATATTAGTTTTCATATCACCAATATGGAATGAATCTATCCTATAAAAATAATTTACCAATGTGACGAAGTAGCAGATTCCTGCAGTAATATAGAAACAAATATGATGATATACTTGATTTAAAATATTACTTAGGTTTATTTTATTTTATTATTTTTAGAAATTTTGAGGCGTGGTGTAAACTGAAAATGGTAGTGATATAAAAAAATTTAGATATATTAATCAATCTTTCCGTTTGAAATTAAGAAGTGTTATAATTTACTAAAATTAGAGTACCCAAATTATATTTATTACTTTTGTTTAAAAATTTTAAACAATGTAAGATATGTATAAATAGTTGACCAGAATAGATGAAATTCAACTCCATATGGAGGGTTTTAATTCAAATTGAGGGTGTAGTGAAAAAATATTGTGGGTTGAGGAATTTTTTTTGTTGTAACGGTTTTTTATTTTCATGCGTCTATCATTTATATTTCATATTAAGGAGAATATCTCAACCATATCTCACATGTTTTGTATTAAAAATGTTCCAACAAATTACACCGCCCTCAACCTATTTTTTTTTTTCAATGTAAACCAACCAAAACTGAAAAGCATATACCTTAATGTTGACAAAGGGTATAAACCTTGACATTTATTGTTCGAACCAACCACTGGAAAGCACATAAAATGTGTAAAAGAATATAGAAAAAGAGAGGCAAGAGATCAATGAGTCATTAACCTAATGGTATAACCTCTCATCCGTTGAAAGGGAGGAGAGGAATATGAGCTATCTCATCCGTTGAAAGGGAGGAGAGGAATATGAGCTATCTGTGGGCAATTTGTAAAATGTGTCTAAAAAAGAAAAAGGAAGGGATATCTTCTGACGCTTAGAGTGAATATGGATGGAGAGATATATATCTAGCATGTTAGATTAGCCGAGGTAAGCTTGGCGTGGAAAGCAAATAAAGAGCCATAATTGTTAAATTTTAATTAAACTCAATAAATTTGACCATTTAAAAAATAAATATTAAGCTTTGTAATTTTGAAATTTGCAGAACAAATGATCTTCAAGTTTTAAAAATTAGCTGCTTTCTAACAAATGAAGATGGAGGGGAGCCCATGTCAACAATAACCAAGAGATACCTCTTATTGTTGGAAAAATGTAAGAACATGAATCATCTGAGGCAATCTCATGTACAGTTAATAACATGTTGGATTGGAACCAATTGCTTTGCCGTCAGCAGGTTATTGGCCTTCTGCTCAGACCCACATCATGATAGTTGTCACAGGGATGAAATTTAACACCAAATTTTTGCCGCTATGATGGCACTAGGACAGCCCTTGTTTAAGGCACTAGGACAGTCCTTGTTTAACACTGTCTAGTCTCAGCCAACATCCTTGATATTTAGAACACACACCAAGGATTACTCCCACATATCCAAAGAAGGTTATGCAGGAATAAAAAGAGCAACACGCAGCAATTACAGAAACCTTACGGTTTCTAACAAAACAATACAAGGAACTCTAGTCTAAGACTGTAGAAGACAGACAATGGATCTCCGATGCCAACCCTTCCAAAGTGTATAACTTTTGCTTGTCTTACACTTCAGACTCTCTGTCTCTATCTCAAACTAGCAGACCACACAACTATATATAAGCATCTCTCAAAATTGCCTATAACTATCCATTTTGTTGGTAGATGACACCCCCATCCACCTAGGGTTATGCTGGCATATCAGATTATGCCACCTTGCATGGGTGGTTTGCAAACAACTTTCCACTAATCCACCATGTTACATGTGTAAGAAGTGTCAACAACCACCCCCACCCGACTTAGCCCACTAAGCCATGTGCCCTGTACATATGTAGGAAGTGCCAACAACCACCTCCAACCAACTGAGCCCACTAAGCCTTCAACTCATGTCTGCACATCTGTAGGAAATGCCACAAACCACCTCCAATTGACTGAGCTTACTAAGCCATCAACTCATGTCATGCATGTGCCAACGTACATCGAGCCGAAATGCCTTGGACCAATGCCATGCCATGAGTAAACTGAGCAATGCCTTATGCCTCCTTGCACACAAGGACTTCATTTGAATTTCAATGCCAACCTTTGTTTGTGTCTTGGCTTGTGAACATGCATTGCGCCACGCCCATATATCCTGTCTCCTAAGTGTCACCCCCTTTGGTGTGGTTCACATCCATGCCAAGTTATGTTCCTAAACTTTGACTTAATTACAAAACTGTCACTGTGCCCTCTTGAGCATTCTGACAACAGCCACAACCACAAGTATTCCAGCGCATGTGATGGCATTAGTGGGGACTCTCAATTTAGTTGTTGACCCAAAATAGGCTAAATGTAGCCTATCTTATGGATGGAAATCTTTGAACAGATTGAGCAACCCACCATTTGCATATGTAACACAATGATCAAATATTTCCTTCTCAAGGGGGAATTAATCAAGACCATTGAAGTATATGCCCAAATGTCGAGAAACGAAATGTACCCTGATAATTATACTCTTTCATATGTGTTGAGGGCTTGTGCAACAATGCAAAATTGTCATCTAGGTGAATTAATTCATGGGCACAGTTTGAAACTTGGCCTTTTGTTTGATGTTTTTGTGGGTAATACTTTGATTGCTGCATTTTATAATATGGTTGCAGACAGTCATATCTTTAATGAAATTTCTTGGCAAAATGTTATGTCATGGACATTATTGATTTCTGGGCATGCTAAACAAGGGGATGTTGATTCAGCAAGATTGATGTTTGATGAAGCACCAGTAAAGGATAGAGGAATATGGGGTTCTGTGATTTCTGGGTATGCGCAGAATAATTGTTTTAAGGAAGGATTACAGTTGTTTCGCTTAATGCAGTTGACGGGCATTGAACCTGATGAGGCCATATTTGTGAGCGTACTTGGTGCTTGTGCTCATTTAGGTGCTCTGGATATTGGGATTTGGATTCACAGTTGGATCAATATGGATTGCCATTGAGTGTTCATTTAGGCACTGCTATTCTAGACATGTATGCTAAATGTGGGTACTTGGATTTAGCTCAGAAGGTATTTTACAAAATGTCTCAAAGAGATACAATTTGTTGGAATGCTATGCTTTTTGGATTGGCAATGCATGGAGATGGAGAAGGTGCTATCAATTTGATTTTTGAGATCAAGAAATGTGGAGTCCAACCTGATGACATTACACTCATTGCCGTGATCACAGCTTGTAGTTATTCAGGCATGACACATGAAGGTCTAAGGGTGTTGAATGGGATGTGTAATGAACACAATATAGAACCTAAGAGTGAGCATTATGGGTGTATAGTTGATTTTCTTGGCCGAGCTGGGCTTCTTGAAGAAGCAAAGGAAATCATCCAGAGAACACCCAATTTGAGCAGCCCCTCGGAAGAGGCAATAAGTTGGAGAGCTTTGTTAAGTGCTTGCTGTAGTCATGGACAAATTCCACTAGCTGTGGTTGCAGCTGAGAGACTTTTGCAGTTAGAACGCCATAGTGGTGTCTATATTCTTCTCTCAAATATATATTTTACTGCAGGCCAAGACACCAGGTTGCAGCTCAATTGAGATCAGTGGAATTGTTCACGAGTATGTTGCAGGGGAGAAAATTCACCCACAGATGGAAGAAGTGCATAGACTTTTGGGGATGATGAACAAGCAGTTGGATTATTCAGAGCATAACCCAATTCTATTTAAAGTTGATGCAATGTGATTTATTAATTATTATTCTACCTTCATCTTGGTATATGTGTGTGTGTCTATATATATATATATATAATGAATTTCTCTTTGTTCAACTTGAAGTTTGGACAGCAACCACCCCATTTCTAGTTCAATCTAGCATTTTTTTATTCAAGTAAAGTTACTGGTACACAATGACTCCACATCTACACGAGAGGCCATGTGCAGAGATTTCATAGAATAACTGAATGCAATTACGAATAGTCGCCAACAGAATCAGCCGGAAATCTGCAATAGATCAGCTGAAAAATCTCCAACAAATCAGTTTCAAATCTTCCTTCGAATTTGAAATAAGTTTGAATTGGTCTCTAACAGTTCCAGGTAGGCTAGTTCGTAGGTTGGCCAGATCAAGGAGGGCAACTCAGAAGGTAGGCGAGCCTTTGATTGGCTTTGTTATGACAGCCTCCATGCATGCTCAATCACTTCTTAGACTAGCTATATGCATTATGCCAGATCTTCCAGTGCAGTGTCCTAAAATTGAAAACACCAATTCCTCATATTTCAGGAAGTGAACATCAAAAAAGTTTGATTGTATTATGAAACCATATACAGTAAAAGCAACTCCTTAGGAGCTTAAGAAATCATCAATGGCTGATTATAGGTTGCTGAAGACTATAAAGAACATAACTTCATTTCTGGATCTAGATTGTTTTTCCAAAAATAGGAAACTGACTTTACCACAAATCAAGAATAGGTTGAGGTTGATGTCTTAACCAAACCGAGGACTCAGTCTTGCAATATGAAACTATTTACAGTAAACTAGCAAGAAAAGAACTTCCTCATTATTTTTAGGCAGAACAGAACTCACTTGTAACATCAATTCAACTCTTGCTTCATTCAGAACATCTATTGAACCCTCATTCTACCGAAACAGTTCTACAAATCAAGAATGGGTTGCTATCTTGCCTAAAACAATGACTCTGTATCAGATGCTTCAGGACTTTGTGGACACCAATTGGGATCACGCCTTAAGTCACGTAATTTTTCTAAACGGATGTCACTCTCTCACTTGCTTCCCTTTGCCACTCTCTCAGTGTGATGTAAAATTTGTCGTTTTTGTGCTACCGCTCTCTTGAATCACACCTTGCTGGAATCCATTTCCATCATTGTACCTGCAATAAATTCAATCATTTATTTAACCTGCCGCATAGTAATTTTTTTAATTTTTGGCCAAGCACCTACAGCTAAGTAAAGTATACTTGGTGGGTTGAGACAGAAACTCACATTTCTTTCAAGTTGGGGTGCTTATAGAAAACATAAGGAATTCTCCCAATAAATTGGTTGTGATCCAGATACCTGAAATCAGTTAAACAAGCTTCAAATAGATTCAAGAAATTTCCAACACACAGCACAAACTGAAGGCTGAAATACTGGGTGCATGCTAAACTTCGAAATTCAAAAATATTTTTTTAGTATATTTCTTAATAACAAATATTCTAAGTATAAGAAATACTCTCTATAGGTTTCTTCTTTTTTTTCTTTGTCTGCGAGTTTAGTGGTGGTGTTGGCAATAGGCCATCCAAAGGACTGCCACACTGCCTTTTTTTTAATACTGACATTGTGTTTGGTATGATAATAATATTTTACTAATATTGATGTATTTCAAATTTCCAACAGAGATAAGAAAGAAAATGTATCATATTACGCCATTATCATTTCATTTTAGGGTAGAGTACAAAAAAAAACCACTACTATAGAGGGAATGTGGGAAAACTCTCATGAAGTTCAATTAACTACTTAAATTTTTGAAATTGTGCAACTGAAATGTCAAAAATGTCCTTACTGTATAATTGGAAAAAAAAAACTGAAAGTGCAAAATGTCCAGAAAGGATACTCAAATTCACCACTCAACTGATCTTCCCTATCCCTCTCCTCTAAGTTCTGGATTACAGTGTTTGGTTTTGGATCACACACATATATATATATATATATGCGGATATGGATTTGATGTTTGGTTTTGGAAAAATTAAAATGAGAAAGATTTGATCAAAATGACACCTACTGTGTATATATACACAGATATTGAGATTTTATTGTGATTCTAAAAGGCAGAATGCATTATTAAAGTTATATTATATTGGGACAATCAAGTGCAATACCATTGACTTGGACCTTAAATGCATTACAGTCTTGGCACTTCTGGAAAAAGCTCATATTGAAATGTCCTTTAATAGTTTGTTTATTGGTTTCCAAATTTCTAACATTAGTGACATTTAGTCTCTCCCCTTCAATTGCATATGGTAGTGCAGATGTAAAATTCCAAGACAGGGTGGTAATTTCTATCCTCGTCAAAGAAATAAAATTTTCATCACATATTAGTTTATATGAATTGTTGCACAACAAACTAATCAGCTTTGTAGTTAAGAGTCATTAATTTGTGTGTGTGTGTGTATATATATATATATATAAATCAGAAAATCATTTTGTAATTAATTTCTAGTACAATGAGAGCATTACTCTTACAATTTTTAGTACAATGATAGGTGTGGAAAAGAATTTTGTCAAATGTTACTAGTGAAAAAGAAAATGTTTCCCATGGTTCTAATACTTCTTTTTAGGGAACTTTCTAAAAAATAAAAAAGTGAGTTGTGGAGATTAGGTTTGAATTTTGGAGATAAAAGAATATTAAATCTTGAATCTGAAGGTGAAGAAGCTTTGTAAAAGCATCAAAGGAATTAAAAAGTAAAAAAGCAAAAGAATAACATAATTACCCATTTTGTAAGTAGTATTTTTTTTATAAGTACAGATTGTTATATATATTATACATGTATATTGTGTTATTTGTTGAGTGGCTATGAGAGAAAATGGAGATGAAGAGGATGACTTGGAGGGCATTCGGGTAGTGCTTGGATGGTGGTGGGTAGGTTAGGTGTTGCGGGTTTATTTGTGATGGAAATGAGTTTATGCTTGCTGATGCATGGTATGTAAGTGGTGAAGTCGAGGAAGGTAGGTTCAACTAATGTGTGGGTGTTTGATGAGGTGGATCGGCTAGTTGGTGCTTGGTGTTTGATGAGTGATTGGCTGATATTGGGCAAGTGAGGTAGGTGAGAGGTTATTGGTTTCGGCTGAGGTGAGGAAGTGGGTTGTGGTGATAACTAGCCATGAGTGAGGGAAGTGGGATAGTGTTGAGCCATGGTGAGGTAGCTGGTTCGGCTTTGGTAGGTGATAGTTTGCTTGCAAAGTGGGTTTTGGTGGTTACTGGTGGAGGTGAATGTGGGTGCATGCGGCTAATTTTGAAGGTGGTGGTGAAGGCTATTCCAATATATATATATATATATATATATATATATATAGACACACACACACACTCTGTCTTCACCCACTCTCTCTTTTTCTTTATATATATAGACACACGCACACACTCTTTCTTCACCCACTCTCTCTTTTTCTTTCTTTTCTTCCTTCCCCAGGACATCTCTCATTTCCCACTCATCACTTCATTCTTTTCTTTTCTTTTTTTCTTTCTCCACTTCTTTTTTGATTCTTTTCTCACTCCCTCTCATCACCTAGCTGATAACAGCACATGGATGGTGGTGGGTTGAATGATGGGTGCCTTTGGGTGCTTGTGGTGGTTGAGGTGAGGTTGTGGGTGAAGGAGTTCGGTCTTCAGAATGGGTGAGCTTGAGTCGGCTATGAGGTGGAGAGGATGATGGTGTGGGTGTGGCTCTTATGGTGGCTAGAAGTGAGGGTGATGCTGGCATGGCAGTGGGTTGAGATGACGTGATGATTCGGTGATGGCTGTGGGCTGTTTGTAGTGAGGAGATTGTTTACTTGGCTTCCATTGTTGGCTAGTGGACAGAAGGTGATTGATTGGTGAGGAAGATGAGCTCACGGTTCATGTTTCATGGAATTTGACAATATTATTGTTCCATGTTCTTGATTCATGTCCTAAAAAGATTTTCTCTTGAGAATGAGAATTTTTTTTAAGAACATTTGGCTTGAGCATGATAGATTTTTGCATTTTAGAAATTTGTAGTAATTGGGCGTCATTTTTATCATTATCCCTTAATGATTGGGTGAGGGAGATGAACCTGAAAAATATTTATATACTAAGAGTACCAAATATATTAAATGTTGCTTAAAAATGAGTTTCCAATTGAAGTGCATGTATGAAACTTAAATACATTGTCATTCTAACAACTCAGTGTTAGCTCATGTATTTGAATTTACTTGGATTTTGTCACACCAAAAGGGCCATAATTCCTAACTTGTGTTTTATATGTTTCATCATTACCCATGCCCTATTTGACCTCTCCTTTAACTTACAGTTGCCTTTAATTAGAGCCTTATGGCTCTTTACTGGTGTTGTCATTCTTCTTGATTAGATGTAACATGAAAACAAAAATTTGACATCTAATTTTGTAACTGCATTGATTTGATTTTCAGTGGACTAATTTTTCAGCTTTTTTTATGGACTATTTTACTTCTATCTCAATTCTAAGACTCGAGTTTTAACTCAATTGCAGGATGAAATGATGGAGAAGCCTATCACAAGTCTAATCATAATGATGCGAAGATATTGCATAACCAACTCGGTATCAAGAGCAACGCACGACCATCACCACCATGATAAATATAATGTCTATCATTTTATTTTTTTATTTTTTTTGAATGTTTTCTTTAGAATTTTGTATATGGTAAACATAAAAATTGGCAAGATTTCTCAATTCAGTTCCTTTTGTAGGGCTCAAAAAATGTAAAGAAATTGGGTTCGTGCTGTCATTTATAATTGTGGTAATAGGATGTATATGATACCGTTCAACTGCAATATTAGGTGTACCAAATTTTATGATGGTACATGCATTTATGTGATTTTGATATACTATTCTGTCATATATATAAATTGTTTCCGATATTGATATTAATATTTTTTATATTGGTGTGGATTTTAAGAAAAATGCACCTATAAAAACAGAAAATAAATAAATAAATTAGAGCAAAACCAATTTCATAATTAAAATAATAAAAAAAAATTTACAGTATTAAAAATAAAAAATTTAATGTATTAGCGACGGACTTTGCACTTTAGCGATAGAAGAAAACTGTCGCAAATTTATGCACTATTAGCGACAGGAAAACCGTCGCTAATACCTTTTAGCGACGATAATATTGGAGACAGAACATACTGTCGCTAAAGTGCCCTACCTTTTGCGACAGTAACCTTTTAACCGTCGCTAAAGACCTTTTGCAACGGAGGTATTAGCGACAGACAGATTTAACTTTTAGCGACGATTTTGTAACTTTTAGCGATGGTTCTGGTTGTCGCTAAAACCCAAAATTCTTGTAGTGCATGATGTTTGGTTTTGGAAAAAATAAAATGAGAAAAATGTGATTAAATTGAGAAATTAATACAGATCATATATATATATATATATATATATATATAAGAAGCATGGATACTTCTACAGAGTAATGTACTCGTATTGGATACTGATACTCGATACTCGCGGATACGTGTCCAATACACACACATTCCTAACAAGTTTTGAACATTAAAATGTAATTTTTTTACAATAATATCACAATATAATTATTAAAAAAAGCTTAAATTTATTTTAAAAAGTGTTGATATATATATATATATCATAATTTAGTACAAAATTTATCCATACAATTATGTAATATGATTCTTAACTCTTATTTTGTTTGTTAATCATAATACTTTATAAAGAAATGTTAATAACTCTGTTTTTTTGTTTATATAAAAATATAGTTTGTTATTTTTATATTGTCGTACCTGTATCATATTTTTTTGAAATTTGTCGTATCTGTATCATGCTTCCTATATATATATAAATATGTGTGTGTGTGTGTGTGTGTGTGTGTGTGTGATTAAACCAAACATCAAATCTTTATATGTTGTAGATATTAAAAAATTATATGATAGACCCAAAATATAATTTGGGCTTATTTTTAGTTTAGCCCACTTTGAAATGTGGTTCAATGAGTCAGATAATTTAAAGATCATGTCCACTGCAAATAAACGAGTTATGAGCTGGTCTAAATTGTCTAAAAAGTCCAAGTCCACTTGAAAATGGATCTAATGGATAATTATAAATATATATATATATATATATATATATATATCAACAAAGATAATTATTACGTATATATTGGATAATTATCACAATTATCATAAAAGATAATTATAGAATAATTATTAGAAGAAAAGAAAATTACAAATCTACCCCTCCAGTGAGCTTCAGAAGACTCTCAGAAAAAGCTGAAACTCTGCAGAAGTCTTCACTCAAAATCCAAAGCATCTAAACCCTGAAGGAGAAGAATAACAAGCACATCATTCACGTGCTATTTTTCACCAAAGTTTCAATCCAATTTAAGATCAGGCTCTAGCAGCCCTTGAAGCCAGATCACCAATGAGATCGAATCAGAGTAATTTATCTTTCTTTTGTAAAGATCCACAGATAATTGTACCCATTTTTCTTAAATTAATAAAATTAATTGTTTGTTACTCATTTTCGTTCCTAGAATTTCGGACACGAAATGTGTGTGTACATATGTACCCGTGTTTCGTATTGGTATCCATGCTTCCTATATATATATATATATATATATATATATATATATATGAAACACGGGTACAATGATACGATAAATTTTAAAAAAACATGATACTGATACGACAATATATATATATTTATCGTATTGTTGTACCAGTGTTTTGTATCTGTATTCATGCTTTATATATATATATATATATATATATATATTGCATGTGTGTGTGTATATTACAGATATGGATGGGTAATGTAGCATGTTAATGGAATATAGGTTAGTTGACGTAGTTCAAGTTATCAACCTATAAGATAAAGAATAAAGAGAGAGACACCCAAAGACATTGACCATCCCAATTCCACTCTCAAAGTCACTAGTGAAGACTAGCTAGCAAAGAGAAGTTGACTTTGTTTAAAGCATGCTTCTTTCGAACGAACAAAACAAATTAGCATTACTCCAAGGAAAAGATTAACCAAATGGGATTAACAAAAGGAGAAAAAAAAGAGTTCAGGGCTTGAAGATATCTCAAATTAAACAAAAAGATTTTATTAAATTTCTCAGTAAATTGACAAAATGTAAATTCAGAAACGTCTTTAACCCAATTGAAGTGTATATGAGAAAAGAAAATTGGATTCCATTAATGGATTTGCTCTGTTTTGGTGTTTGCCCATTAATGAATTTATTCTGTTTTTACAAACATATATATATATATATATATATATATATATATATATATATATATATAAAGAACAAGTTGGTGGTGGGTGAGAAGATGGTGTGAGAGAGAAGAGACTGATGGAAAAGGGAGAGAAAGAAGAGAGAATTGAAATAGAGAAATCTGTGAGAGAGCGACGCAGAGAGAGAGAGAAAAGAAAATCTAAGCGGGTAAGTTACTGAAGGGTTTTGGGGTTTTTTTAAAAAAAATTGTCAAAATTTGTCGGAATTAAAATTATAGAAATTTATATGCACATACCAAATAAAATGAGTGTTTCTTGCACATTTTCTATATAGCGTAAAATTTTTGCACTTTACCATTTTTTTTAACATTCTTAAGATAATGAAAATATTTAAAATTATATCAATAACTAATAGTAATATAAGTAAAGCTTATAAGAGAGATTAATTATTTTTTTAATACTAGTAATTGCAACTTCATATTTGATGATTGTAATGATATTATTTTGGATTAATTACAATAACACCTCAAAGGTTTGTCATATTTTCACACGAAAACACATTTTCATTTTTTTGAGAACATAAAATGTTTCATACCTTATCTAAATTCATTGGCATTTCTGATTACCAATTGCCAATTCCTCCTTTAGATACATCTGCAGATCTTTTTTCAGATTATCCTCCTACTAGCTCATCAGATACAGTGACCCTTCTGGCTCATCACATATGGTCGACCCTCCTACAATTGAGTTCCAATCATCTGTCTAACCTAAAGCTTTTAATGTTGCCACTGTTTTGGATTCTCGTCGATCCACTCGGGTAAGAACATCCCTTGCACATCTTCATGACTATCATTATTATCATGCTCTTGTAACCCTTCATGAACCTCACACATTTCGCGAGACATTCTCTAACCATTTATGGCAGCAAGCAGTAAAAAAAGAGTTAGATGCACTTGCCAAGATTCAGACATGGGATCTAGTTGAATTGCCTCCAAGGAAATCTGTCATTGGATGTAAATGAGTCTACAAAATTAAGACTCCTTCAGATGGGTCTGTTGAACACTATAAAGCCCGACTTGTGGCAAGGGGGTTTACATAGGAGTATGACATCGATTATGAGGAGACTTTTGCTCATGTTACTCATCTTCCTTCTGTTCGTACTCTTCTTGCTGTGGCTACTTCCCATCATTGGGAAATTTTTTAAATGGATGTCAAAAATGCCTTCCTCAATGGTGATTTGCTCGAGGAAGTTTATATGAAGCCTCCTCCAGGTTTTGATCATCCACCTCATCAGGTTTGTAGGTTTAGGCGTGCTCTGTATGATTTTAAATAGGCACCTCGAGCTTGGTTTGACAAGTTTAGTTCTATTATTTCTCACCTTAGCTATTGTACCAGTATATATGATTCAGCTTTATTTATCCAGCATACTACAAATAGTGTTTTTTTTTTCTTTATGTTGATGATATGATCATCATGAAGATACTCAGAGTATTCAGAACTTAAGTAGTTTCTCAATCATCGGTTTGAAATGAAAGATCTTAGACCTCTCAGTTATTTTCTTGGACTAGAAATTACTAGAGCTACTGATGGCTACTACCTCACTCAAGCAAAGTACTGTTCCGATCTTCTTTCCAAAGCTGGCATCACAGACAATAAGATTGCTGATATTCCAATTGAGCCTAATGTGAGTCTCACTCCACATGATGGTGAACTTCTTCATGATGGTACTCTGTATCGTCAGTTGATTGGTAGTTTAGTATATCTTACTATCACTCATCCAGATATTTCTCATACTATTCATATCGTCAGTCAACTCATGGCTTCCCCGAGATCAGTTCATTTTGCTGTTGTTCTTTGTATTCTCCACTATGTCAAGGGTATTGTATTTTGTGTGCTCTTTTTCTCTCATCAGTCTTCACTGGTACTTCGTGTTTATTCTGATGCAAATTAGGCCCCAATAGATCGTCGTTCCACTATAGGATATTTCTTTTTTCTTGGTGACTCAGATTTCTTAGCGTAGCAACAAGCAATCCGTTATTGCTCGATCTAGCACTGATCATATAGCAAGAGTGCTATTCAGATTACACACAATGATGTTCTTCATGAGTAGACCAAACACATTAAGATAGATTGTCATTTTGTCCATTATCATTTACTTCAGAATATCTTGTAGTTATGGCCAGTCATTTCACATAATCAGATAGCAGATATCTTCATCAAATTTCTTCCACCAGGGCGTTTTCGCGAGCGTGTTTTCAAACTCCAAATTGCGCCAGATAACCCACCTTGAGTTTGAGGGGGAGTCTTGAAATATATTAGTATATTTTATATTTAATCTTTTCCATATCAAATTAGGATTCATATGATTGGGGACTTACCATGTATAGGATAACTTGATCCCCACTCACCTACATCTTTTCCTTCTCATATATATATATATATATATATATATATATATGATCTTATTCTATATTGTAACCATACCATTCATTAATATAATTCAGAGATATTTCTCCCTTTTCCTCTTATTTCTAATAATCAATAGTATGTGTGTGACATGTTAATGTTTGTATCAAGAAGTTAGGTTCAAGACCTAGTCTCTTAGATCGCTCAAATGGAAGCTGTCAACACTAAAGCTTTGTTTTGATAAATAGGAGAGAAAAGAAAAGAAAAAAAAGGATAAGGATAACATTAGTTATGAGAGAAAAGAAAAGAAAAGAGAGGATAACATGTTTTCATGTTTGGATAAATTATGAAGGAAAAGAAAGAAAATGATTGTATTCTTGTTTAGAAAAGGTAAAAGAAAGAAAAGAAAAGAAAAAAAACCATTTTAATTAATTTACTATCATGCCCTTTTGTGTTTATATTACAAGATAGACCCAAATATCTTTTAAATTTCGTTCTTTAAAATGTTAGGGTTATTTTTGGAATTATAAAAGATTCACTTATTCTTATCATTTCTCTTCAAATCTTCTCACTTTTAGGAAGATAGCATATGAGAGATTTTGAAAAATAAGTTATCCCCCCAAATCACTCATTATCTTTTCTTTTATCTTACTAATGACAATCCAAACATAAAAAATATTATCCTTCCCTTTCTTTACTTTTCTTTTCCATCCAATTCCATCAATCCAAACGAGCACTAAAGTTACATTGGTTACGCGGGAATAGAATGAAATGTAGATGTGAATGGAAAAGGAACGAAATGGTTATTCTCATTCTACTGTTTGATTGCAAATATAAAATATAGGAATGAAATGATCATCATCACTCTAGTGTTTGGTTAGACCAATTAAAAACATAGAATTGAATGAATTTTAAATTAAATTCTTCAAAATATCCCTCTTAGTGACAGATAAATTAAACTAACAAAATAACATTCTTCCAAAATACCCCTCCTACTGGCGGTGGTGGTGATGGCAGCAGTGGTGGTGATGGTGACAGCGGTTGTGACAGTGACAGTAGTGATGTGGGAGAGAGGAAGGACAGACCTACAGCCAAGTCAGTGAAGGCATCTGCCCCCATTAAAATTTTTATTTTTTGTATTATATGCCTATGGGTTTATGAAAATTATAAAAAATTCCATTAAAATTACATTTTGGCCCCACTAAAATTACAAAAAAAATCCTCCACACACACACACACACACACACACACATATATAAACTAATCCTATAATTATAAATGTACTCGACTTTACTCTCACTCACATAATTTTCTGGGTCTGTCACTGGAGAGAGGGGTCCTACTGTCTTATGAAGTGAACAATAAACTCTACGTCAGAGCTAATATAGAGGTTTTTTTTTTGTGTCTTAAAATTTATTTTATTTTAATTCTATATGAAAGTGGAATGAGCATTCCTTAGGTCAAGAAGATAAATGAGCATTCAGTTTTTTTGATCATTCCATTTAATGCCTACCAAAAGTAGCAAAAGAGCTCTGAAAGTATTGTGTATTTGTTGTCACTAAAAATTTTCTTATACATATGTCTATTAATTAATATTTTTATTTTTATATCTTTTGAGAAAGTTATTGTTAAAGATATTGGTTAAGACTTCCATGATCCATTTTTATTTTGTAAAGACTATGGGCCTGTTTAGTAGACCTGTTTTGATATTATTTTTATGTTATGTTTTTAATTTTTTGGCCCAAAACACATTTGGTAGAGCTGGTTTGGTTTGGGAAGAGTGAAAACATTATCTATTTTGGGTCCAAAACCTCTGTCACCAAAATGGTGATATTGTTATATTTTTGCATTACAGCTGGCCAAAGCCAGAACACATCACTGTAGTGAAGGAACCAATCCAGCAAACTTAAAACACCCTTGTGCACATACAAAAGGAAAAGTGATAACAGATTTGTGTACTATAGCTGCACCTCTTTTCTATCATTTTGAACGACTCCTCTGGCGATTCATGAGGCGATTCCATTGTAAACCCTAACTCTCTTCCATTTTCGCAACACCGAGCAAATATCAAAGCCTTGTTCATTTTCCACCAAAATTTCTTTCTCCTTGTTCACCATTTTACTCTTGTGATTTAAAGAAATCACGGGCTTGAATGCGCAAAAAACAAAAGGTATGAATTTTCTCGGATTTTGATTTTTTCAAGTTATTTTTTGTTTGAGTTTTTTATTTCTATATTTTTACCTCTACATCAATCTCTAGCTTTGAATGTTATTCGTGGAACATTTGATTGATAATTGAATTTGGAAATTAGTATTCTAGAAGATTAACTATACTGATTGATCTAAAATTTTGGAAATTGACGGTACTTATTTTTTTATTGTGTTACACTTTGAATTTTGAGCTATAGTTTATAATTCAATTTAGTTGAATACTAGATCTAATTCTATCTGCTCTTTTCTATTCCTAGAACAGTTTTCAAAATGAAGATTGATTGATTGATTTAATTCCATATATAGTGGAACTTGTGTGCATGTGGTATCTTGATTGGGTACTTTTAGTAATTTGGTTACTTGGATTTTAGATTAAATCGTTATATTTAAGTTGGATTTTTATGCAATTAAGCATTCTAAATGATTTTTATGCATACTTATAAAAAAATTTAGCTTTAGCGGTCTCCTGGCATACAATGCCTCAATCTTTGTCTTTCCTTAACAGAGTTACTTGTAGGCTTTGAGGCGTAAATGTCTTCTTTCTCATTGTTAACAATCCTGTGTCAAGGATATTTTACAATAAGTGAAACACCTTCATCCGTAGTCATTGTGAGGCATGTATTTGCGTTCATTTTGCGTTGAGTTCTGGTACCAAAGCCACAACACCTAATGAAGCTTGTAGGCAATAGCCCAATGAGAGTGAAACATGGAAAGTATTACTTACTTTCATAAGTCTGATGTAGAGATTATACTTGTCCTTTAATGAACTTGCAACCTGTGTTACCATAAACATATGCAAGTACAATTGGTGAAGCCTAAGCATCAGAATGTGAAATCTATGAGCCTCATTCAGAGCATCAGACTGTTATTGATGCAGGAGCATCCGAGTCAGATGATGCTGAGCTGTCAGACGACACGTTGATGGCACTGAAATATCTTGAGTTGGCAGATCAGCGTAAAGATGGCAGGAAACCGTGACCTTGTCACTAATTAGGGTATTTTTGGACGCGCTTTAGTATTTTGGCCATAACTTTGGCTACAGGTGTCAGAATCGCCTTTATGACCACAATTCGGAAAGCTTGGTTCGGCGCGCACGTCGTGGGCACCAGCTAAAGCTGGGTGTGTCTGTTTTCGAGGTCAAAATCCACTGTTTTCCCCTCCGAATCCCTAATTTTAGTTATTTCTTTCCTTTTTTGGTAATATTTATTTTGTTGATTAGGAAGAGATTCTGGGCTTGATTTGGGCCAGAATTCTAGCAACTTTCTTCTTTTATTTCGTATTTTATTTTGACAAGAATATTAGGTTTTTGCTATTTTTGGTAAAGTTGACGAAGTTCAGCTATATAACCCGGCTTGTGGGTTCATTCGAAGGTACTTTTGATTTTGAATAATAATATTGAATACCAGAGACTTTTCTCTGAGTTTTTGGGCAATTCTCGTGCTTTCTTTCTGTTTATTTTCTGTTGCCCTTAGCCTACAGAATAATCCCTATTCTGTCCGGCGTCAGTTATCCAAACTGAATGTTTCCATACTGCTATAAGGTCCATTTGAGCAACTATGCTGCAATTATAGTCTTGTACACATCATGCTTTCATAATTCTCTTTTGAACTAAAGGAAATGATACTTTTACTGCATGTTTGGTCCTTATTTATCAATGACATCTAAATTGGTTTCCTTTTTTGTGGGTACGTCCGCAAAGAAACCCTTCTTCCTTCCTTATAGCTTTCCCTCCCTTATAGCTTTCCAAGGACATTTTTAGCATGGTTTCTTTCTTGTCTTTTATACCCTTATTTACAAAAATCGATTGATATCAAAAGAGAAGGGCAAATAATGATTAGAATACAAAAAATTAGAAATACATGGACTTTTGGATTCTAATTTACAAATGCATGTAGTCAAATTAATGGAATTTCAAACAAATCAATTGTCCGATAATGTTGATGTGAATCTAAAAAAATACAGTTTATTTTATTCTAGTACACAAACTATTCATTTTATTTTGACAACCTGTGATAAAAAATAAAAATAAAAAACTAAATTTTGAAATATTTTTCACAAAAAGTTGTACCTCTATCCACAAAAGTGGTGCATACGTGCACAAAACTGGTAATGAAAAATTTGAATCATCTGATGATGTTAATTTGATCAGATTCTCAAATTATATTTATTGGTCATTGAGAGATTACTAGTACATGAGTACTTTCGTATATGTTTAATGTTATTCCTTGTTTCAATCTAATAATCGAACAGATATCTGATTTGATAACCTGATCGGCAATGAATTGTTTTTTTCTTAAAATAAAATAAAATAAATTGATATCAAAAGAAAAGAGCAAATAATGATTAGAATAAGGAAAATTATAAAAACATGGACTTTTGGAGTTTAATTTACAAATGCATGAAGTCAAAGTCATGAAATTTGAAAAAAATGAAATGTTCGAAAATGCTGATGTGGATTGAAAAATTAATGTTTATTTTATTCAAGTACGCAAAATACTCTTATGATTTTGACAACTAGTGATAAAAAAAAATCAACTAAATTTTGATCACGAGTTTTAATATTTTGACATCATTGATGAAAAAAAAATAAAAAAAAAAAACTAAAATTTGATCAATAGTTATCAAAATAGTCTTCACAAAAAGTAGTACCTTTATTCACAAAACTGGTTCATACGTGCACAAAACTGGTGATGAAAAAATGGAGTCATCTGGTGATGATAATTTGATCAGATTCTCAAATTACATTTATTTGTCATTGAGAGATTACTAGTGCATGAGTACTTTTATATATGAATAAAGGTTAATCCTTGATCTAATCCAATAACCCAACGGATATTTGATTTAATAACTTGATCGACTAAGGGTTGTTTTTTTTTAAAAAAATATAATAAAATAAATTGATATCAAAAGAGAAGGGCAAATTATTATTAGAATACAAAAAATTACAAATACATGGACTTTTGGATTCTAACTTACAAATGCATGAAGTCAAATTAATGGAATTTCAAAAAAATCAATTGTCCGATAATGTTGATGTGGATATGAAAAAATACAGTTTATTTTATTCTAGTACACAAACTATTCATATTATTTTGACCACCTGTAATAAAAAAATAAAAAAACTAAATTTTGAAATATTTTTCACAAAAAGTTGAACCTCTATCCACAAAAGTGGTCCATACTTGCACAAAACTCGTAATGAGAAATTTGAGTCATCTAATGATGATAATTTGATCATATTCTCAAATTATATTTATTGGTCATTGAGAGATTACTACTACATGAGTACTTTCATATATGTTTAATGTTATTAGTTTTTTCGATCTAATAACCCAACGGATATCTGATTTGATAACCTGATTGACTAAGGATTATTTTTTTTTAAAAATAAAATAAAATCAATTGATATCAAAAGAGAAGGGCAAATAATGATTAGAATACAAAAAATTACAAATACATGGACTTTTGGATTCTAATTTACAACGCATGTAGTCAAATTAATGGAATTTCAAAAAAATCAATTGTCCGATAATGTTGATGTGGATTTGAAAAAATACGATTTATTTTATTCTAGTACACAAACAATTCATAATATTTTGACAACTTGTGATAAAAAAAAAAAAAAAACTAAATTTTGAAATATTTTTCACAAAAAGTTATACCTCTATCCACAAAAGTGGTGCATACGTGTACAAAACTGGTAATGAAAATTTGAGTTATCTGATGATGAGAATTTGATCAGATTCTCAAATTATATTTATTGGTCATTGAGAGATTACTAGTACATGAGTACTTTCATAGATGTTTAATGTTATTCTTTGTTTCGATCTAATAACCGAACGGATATCTGATTTGATAACCTGATCGACAATGGATTTTTTTTAAAAAAATAAAATAAAATAAAATAAAATAAATTGATATCAAAAGAAAAGAGCAATTAATGATTAGAATATGGAAAATTGCAAAAACATGGACTTTTGGAGTCTAATTTACAAATGCATGAAATCAAAGTCATGAAATTTTAAAAAAATGAATTGTTTGAAAATGCTGATGTGGATATGAAAAATTAACGTTTATTTTATTCAAGTACGCAAAATACTCTTACTATTTTGACAATCGTTGATAAAAAAAAAAACAACTAAATTGTGATCACGAGTTTTCAAAATAGTCTTCACAAAAAGTGGTACCTCTAGTCACAAAAGTATTGCCTATGTGCACAAAATTGGTGATGCAAAAATGGAGTTATTTGTTGATGATAATTTGATCAAATTTTCAAATTGGATTTATTTGTCATTGTAAGATTCCTAGTACATGAGCACTTTCATATATGCATAAGGTTTATTCTATAATCCGATCCAATAACCTAACGGATATCCAATTTAATAACCTGATTGGCTAAGGATAGTTTATTTAATAAGTAAAATAAAATAATTTGATAACAAAAGAGAAGGGCAAATAATGATTAGAATAGGAAAATTACAAATACATGGACTTTTGGAGTCAAATTTACAAATGCATGAAGTCAAAGTCATGAAATTTTTAAAAAATGAATTGTCCTAATATGGTGATGTAGATATGAAAAAATACTGTTTATTTTATTCAAGTACACAAACTACACTTAATATTTTCACAACTAGTGATAAAAAAAAAGAGAGAGAGAGAAAAAACTAAATTTTGATCATTTGTTAAGAAAATAGTCTTCACAAAAAGGGGGTACCTCTATTCATAAAAGTGGTGCCGATGTGCAAAAAAGTAGTCATCTGTTGATGATAATTTGATCATATTTTCAAATTGCATTACCTATCATTGAGAGATTATTAGTACATGAGTACTTTCATATACGCATAAGGTTGTTCCTTGATCTGATCCAATAACCCAACGAATATTCGAGTTTTGGAGTCTAAGTTACAAATGCATGAAGTTAAAGTCATGAAATTGCAAAAAATTGAATTGTCCTAAAATGCTGATGCGGATTTGAAAAAAACATTGTTTATTTTATTCAAGTACCCAAACTACTCTTACTATTTTGACAACCAGTGATAAAAAACAAAATACTAAATTTTGATGACTAGTTAACAAATAGTATTCACAAAATGTAGTACCTCTATTTACAAAAGTGGTGCCTGTGTACACAAAAATTGTGATGAAAAAATGTAGTCGTCCGATGATAATAAATTGATCAGATTCTCAAGTTACATTTACTTGTCATTGAGAGATTACTAGTGCATGAGTACTTTCATATACGCATAACGTTATTCCTTGATCTGATCCAATAACCTAACGGATATTCGATTTGATAAACTGATAAGCGAAGGATAGTTTTTTATTTTAAAAAAATATTGTTAAATATATTAATATCAAAAGAGAAAGGCAAATAATTATTAGAATATATAAAATTACAAATACATGAACTTTTGGAGTCTAATTTACAAATGCATGAAGTCAAGGTCATGAAATTTCAAAAAACTAAATTCTCCTAAAATGCTGATGTGGATATGAAAAAGTACTGTTTATTTTATTCAAGTTCACAAGCTACTCTTAATATTTTGACATCAGTAATGAAAAAAAAATAAAAACAAAAAACTGAAATTTGATCAATAGTTATCAAAATAGTCTTCACAAAAAGTAGTAGATCTATTCACAAAACTGGTTCATATGTGCACAAAACGGGTGATGAAAAAATCAAGTCATCTGATGATTATAATTTGATCAGATTCTCAAATTAAATTTATTTGCCATTGAGTGATTACTAGATCAAGAGTACTTTTATATATGCATAAGGTTATTCCTTCATCTGATCCAATAACCAAACCGATATCTGATTTAATAACTTGATCAACTAAGGATTGTTTTATTAAAAAAATATAATAAAATAAGTTGATATCAAAAGAGAAGGGCAAATAATGATTAGAAGACAAAAAATTACAAATACATGGACTTTTGGATTCTAATTTACAAATGCATGAAGTCGAATTAATGGAATTTCAAAAAAATCAATTGTCCGATAATGTTGATG
The DNA here is from genome assembly GCA_026545225.1 of Cornus controversa. NCBI lineage: Eukaryota > Viridiplantae > Streptophyta > Magnoliopsida > Cornales > Cornaceae > Cornus > Cornus controversa. The sequence goes on from CM048848.1 coordinate 50,224,012, forward strand.
TGGATATGAAAAAATACAGTTTATTTTATTCTAGTGCACAAATTATTCATACTATTTTGACCACCTGTAATAAAAAATAAAAAAACTAAATTTTGAAATATTTTTCACAAAAAGTTGAACCTCTATCCACAAAGTGGTCCATACTTTCACAAAACTGGTAATGAGAAATTTGAGTCATCTAATGATGATAATTTGATCATATTCTCAAATTATATTTATTGGTCATTGAGAGATTACTACAACATGAGTACTTTCATATATGTTTAATGTTATTAGTTTTTTCGTTCTAATAACCCAACGAATATCTGATTTGATAACCTGATCGACTAAGGATTATTTTTTTAAAAAAATAAAATAAAATAAATTGATATCAAAAGAGAAGGGCAAATAATGATTAGAATACAAAAAATTACAAATACATGAACTTTTGGATTCTAATTTACAAACGCATGTAGTCAAATTAATGGAATTTCTAAAAAATCAATTGTCCGATAATGTTGATGTGGATCTGAAAATATACGGTTTATTTTATTCTAGTACACAAACTATTCATATTATTTTGACAACCAGTGATAAAAAATAAAAAAAAAACTAAATTTTAAAATATTTTTCACAAAAAGTTATACCTCTATCCACAAAAGTGGTTCATTCGTGTACAAAACTTGTAATGAAAAATTTGAGTCATCTGATGATTATAATTTGCTCAGATTCTAAAATTATATTTATTGGTCACTGAGAAATTACTACTACATGACTACTTTCATATATGTTGAATGTTATTAGTTTTTTTGTTCAAATAACCCAACGGATATCTGATTTGATAACCTGATCGACTAAGGATTGTTTTTTTTAAAAAATATAATAAAATAAATTGATATCAAAAGAGAAGGGCAAATAATGATTAGAATAGAAAAAATTACAAATACATGGACTTTTGGATTTAAATTTTCAAATTCATGAAGTCAAATTAATGGAATTTCAAAAAAATCAATTGTCCGATAATGTTGATGTGGATCTGAAAAAATATGGTTTATTTTATTCTAGTACACAAACTATTAATATTATTTTGACAAGCTATGATAAAAAAATAAAAATAAAAAAACTAAAATTTGGAATATTTTTCACAAAAAGTTGTACCTCTATCCACAAACGTGGTGCATACGTGCACAAAACAGGTAATGAAAAATTTGAGTCATCTGGTAATGATAATTTGATCAAATTCTCAAATTATATTTATTGGTCATTGAGAGATTAGTAGTACATGAGTACTTTCGTATATGTTTAATGTTATTCTTTGTTTCGATCTAATAATTGAACGGATATCTGATTTGATAACCTGATCGACAATGGATTATTTTTTTAAAAAATATAATAAAATAAAACAAATTGATATCAGAAGAAAAGAGCAAATAATGATTAGAATAGGAAAATTACAAAAACAAGGACTTTTGGAGTTTAATTTACAAATGCAGCAAGTCAAAGTCATGAAATTTCAAAAGAAATGAATTGTACGAAAATGCTGATATGGATATAAAAAATAAATGTTTATTTTATTCAAGTATGCAAAATACTATTACTATTTTGACAACCAGTGATAAAAAAAAAATCAACTAAATTGTGATCACGAGTTTTCAAAATAGTCTTGCCTACGTGCACAAAATTGGTGATGCAAAAATGGATATCCAGTTTGATAACCTGATCAGCTAAGGATTGTTCATTTAATAAGTAAAATAAAATAAATTGATAACAAAGGAGAAGGGCAAATAATGATTCGAATACAAAAAATTACAAATAAATGGACTTTTGGATTCTAATTTACAAATTCATGGAGTCAAATTATTGGAATTTCAAAAAAATCAATTGTCCAATAATGTTGATGTGGATCTGAAAAAATATGGTTTATTTTATTCTAGTACAAAAACTATTCATATTATTTTGACAACCTATGATAAAAAAATAAAAATAAAAAAAACTAAAATTTGGAGTAATTTTCACAAAAAGTTCTACCTCTATCCACAAAAGTGGTGTATACGTGCACAGAACTGGTAATGAAAATTTTGAGTCATCTGATAATTATAATTTGATTAGATTCTCAAATTATATTTATTGGTCATTGAGAGATTAGTAGTACATGAGTACTTTCATATATGTTTAATGTTATTCTTTGTTTCGATCTAATAATCGAACGGATATCTGATTTGATAACCTGATCGACTATGGATTATTTTTTTTTAAAATATAATAAAATAAAATAAATTGATATCAAAAGAAAAGAGCAAATAATTATTAGAATAGGGAAAATTCCAAAAACATGGTCTTTTGGAGTTTAATTTACAAATGCATGAAGTCAAAGTCATGAAATTTCAAAAAAAATGAATTGTACGAAAATGCTGATGTGGATATGAAAAATTAACGTTTATTTTATTCAAGTATGCAAAATACCATTACTATTTTGACAACCAGTGATAAAAAAAAAAAATCAACTAAATTGTGATCACGAGTTTTCAAAATAGTCTTGCCTACATGCACAAAATTGGTGATGCAAAAATGGATATCCAGTTTGATAACCTGATCGGCAAAGGATAGTTTATTTAATAAGTAAAATAAAATAAATTGATAACAAAAGAGAAGGGCCAATAATGATTGGAATAGGAAAAATTACAAATACACGGACTTTTGGAGTCAAATTTACAAATGCACGAAGTCAAAGTCGTGAAATTTTAAAAAAATGAATTGTCCTAAAATGGTGATGTAGATATGAAAAAATACTGTTTATTTTATTCAAGTACACAAACTACTCTTAATATTTTCACAACTAGTGATAAAAAAAAAGAGAGAGAAAAACTAAATTTTGATCGTTTGTTAACAAAATAGTCTTCACAAAAAGGGGTACCTCTATTCATAAAAGTGGTGCCGACGTGCAAAAATATAGTCATCTGATGATGATAATTTGATCTTATTTTCAAATTGCATTACCTGTGACTGAGAGATTATTACTACATGAGTACTTTCCTATACGCATAAGGTTGTTCCTTGATCTGATCCAATAACCCAACGAATATTCGATTTGATTACCTTATTGGTTAAAGATAGATTTTAAAATAAAATAAATTAACATCAAAAGAGAAGGAAAAATAATTAATAGAATAGAAAAAATTACAAATACATGGAGTTTTGGAGTCAAATTTACAAATGCATGAAGTTAAAGTCATGAAATTTCAAGGAATTGAATTGTCCTAAAATGCCGATGCGGATTTGAAAAAAAAATGTTTATTTTATTAAAGTACCCAAACTACTGTTACTATTTTGACAACCAGCGATAAAAAAACAAAATACTAAATTTTGATGACTAGTTAACAAATAGTATTCACAAAAGGTAGCATCTCTATTTACAAAAGTGGTGCCTGCGTACACAAAAATTGTCTAAAAAAATGTAGTCGTGCAATGATAACAAATTGATCAGATTCTCAAGTTCCATTTACTTGTCATTGAGAGATTACTAGTACATGAGTACATTCATATACGCATAACGTTATTCCTTAATCTGATCCAATAACTTGACGGATATTCGATTTGATAACCTGATAAGCTAAGGATAGTTTTTTTTTTATTTTAAAAAATTGTTAAATAAATTAATATCAAAAGAGAAAGGCAAATAATTATTAGAATATATAAAATTACAAATACACGGACTTTTGGATTCTAATTTACAAATGCATGAAGTCATATTAATGGAATTTCAAAAAAATCAATTGTCCGATAATGTTGATGTGGATCTGAAAAAATACAGTCTATTTTATTGTAGTACACAAACTATTCGTACTATTTTGACCACCTGTAACAAAAAATAAAAAAACTAAATTTTGAAATATTTTTCACAAAAAGTTGAACCTCTATCCACAAAAGTGGTCCATACTTTCACAAAACTGGTAATGAGAAATTTGAGTCATCTAATGATGATAATTTGATCATATTCTGAAATTATATTTGTTGGTCATTGCGAGATTACTACTACATGAGTACTTTCATATTTGTTTAATGTTATTAGTTTTTTCGTTCTAATAACCCAACGGATATCTGATTTGATAACCTGATGGACTAAGGATTGTTTTTTAAAAAAAATGTAATAAAATAAATTGATATCAAAAGAGAAGGGCAAATAATGCTTAGAATACAAAAAATTACAAATACATGGACTTTTGGATTCTAATTTACAAACGCATGTAGTCAAATTAATGGAATTTCAAAAAAATCAATTGTCTGATAATGTTGATGTGGATCTAAAAAAATACGGTTTATTTTATTGTAGTACAAAAACTACTCATATTATTTTTTCAACCAGTGATAAAAAATAAAAAAAACTAAATTTTGAAATATTTTTCCCAAAAAGTTATACCTCTATCCACAAAAGTGGTTCATTCGTGCACAAACTGGTAATGAAAAATTTGAGTCATCTTATGATGACAATTTGATCAGATTCTAAAATTATATTTATTGGTCATTGAGAAATTACTACAACATGAGTACTTTCATATATGTTTAATGTTATTCTTTGTTTCGATCTAATAATCGAACGGATATCTGATTTGATAACCTGATCGACAAGGGATTGTTTTTTTAAAAAATATAATAAAATAAAATAAATTGATATCAGAAGAAAAGACCAAATAATGATTAGAATAGGGAAAATTACAAAAACATGGACCTTTGGAGTTTAATTTACAAATGCATGAAGTCAAAGTCATGAAATTTTTAAAAAAATGAATTATACGAAAATGCGGATGTGGATATGAAAAATTAACGTTTATTTTATTCAAGTACGCAAAATACCATTACCATTTTGACAACTAGTGACAAAAAAAAAATCAACTAAATTGTGATCACGAGTTTTCAAATTAGTCTTGCCTACGTGCACAAAATTGGTGATGCAAAAATGGATATCCAGTTTGATAACCTGATCGGCAAAGGATAGTTTATTTAATAAGTAAAATAAAATAAATTGATAACAAAAGAGAAGGGCAAATAATGATTGGAATAGGGAAAATTACAAATACATGGACTTTTGGAGTCAAATTTACAAATGCATGAAGTCAAAGTCATGAAATTTAAAAAAAAAATGAATTGTCCTAAAATGATGATGTAGATATGAAAAAATACTGTTTATTTTATTCAAGTACACAAACTACTCTTAATATTTTCACAACTAGTGATAAAAAAAAAAAAGAGAAAAAACTAAAATTTGATCATTTGTTAACAAAATAGTCTTCACAAAAAGGGATACCTCTATTCATAAAAGTGGTGCCGACGTGCAAAAATATAGTCATCTGATGATGATAATTTGATCTTATTTTCAAATTGCATTACCTGTCACTGAGAGGTTATTAGTACATGAGTACTTTCATATACGCATAAGGTTGTTTCTTGATCTGATCTAATAACTCAACGAATATTCGATTTGATTACCTTATTGGTTAAAGATAGATTTTAAATAAAATAAAATAAAATAAATTAACATCAAAAGAGAAGGAAAAATAATTAATAGAATAGAAAAAATTACAAATACATGGAGTTTTGGAGTCTAATTTACAAATGCATGAAGTTAAAGTCATGAAATTTCAAGGAATTGAATTGTCCTAAAATGCCGATGCGGATTTGAAAAAAAATTGTTTATTTAATTCAAGTACCCAAACTACTGTTACTATTTTGACAACCAGCGATAAAAAACAAAATACTAAATTTTGATGACTAGTTAACAAATAGTATTCACAAAAGGTAGTACGTCTATTTAAGAAAGTGGTGCCTGCGTACACAAAAATTGTCTAAAAAAAAATGCATGAAGTTAAAGTCATGAAATTTCAAGGAATTGAATTGTCCTAAAATGCCGATGCGGATTTGAAAAAAAATTGTTTATTTAATTCAAGTACCCAAACCACTGTTACTATTTTGACAACCAGCGATAAAAAACAAAATACTAAATTTTGATGACTAGTTAACAAATAGTATTCACAAAAGGTAGTATGTCTATTTAAAAAAGTGGTGCCTGCGTACACAAAAATTGTCTGAAAAAATGTAGTCGTCCGATGATAACAAATTGATCAGATTCTCAAGTTCCATTTACTTGTCATTGAGAGATTACTAGTACATGAGTACATTCATATACGCATAACGTTTTTCCTTGATCTGATCCAATAACCTGACGGATATTCGATTTGATAACCTGATAAGCTAAGGTTAGTTTTTTTTTTTTAAAAAAAAATTGTTAAATAAAATAATATCAAAAGAGAAAGGTAAATAATTATTAGAATATATAAAATTACAAATACACGGACTTTTGGATTCTAATTTACAAATGCATGTAGTCAAATTAACGGAATTTCAAAAAAATCAATTGTTCGATAATGTTGATGTGGATCTGAAAAAATACAGTTTATTTTATTCTAGTAAACAAACTATTCATACTATTTTGACCACTTGTAATAAAAAATAAAAAAAACTAAATTTTGAAATATTTTTCAGAAAAAGTTGAACCTCTATCCACAAAAGTGGCCTATACTTTCACAAAATTGGTAATGAGAAATTTGAGTCATCTAATGATGATAATTTGAACATATTCTCAAATTATATGTATTGGTCATTAAGAGATTACTACTACATGAGTAGTTTCATATATGTTTAATATTATTAGTTTTTTCGTTCTAATAACCCAAAGGATATCTGATTTGATCACCTGATCAACTAAGGATTGTTTTTTTAAAAAAAATAAAATAAAATCAACTGATATCAGAAGAGAAGGGCAAATAATGATTAGAGTACAAAAAATTACAAATACATTTACTTTTGGAGTCTAATTTACAAACGCATGTAGTCAAATTAATGTAATTTCAAAAAAATCAATTGTCCGATAATGTTGATGTGGATCCAAAAAAATACGGTTTATTTTTTTCTAGTACACAAACTACTCATATTATTTTGATGACCTGTGATAAAAAAAAAATCTAAATTTTGAAATATTTTTCCCAAAAAGTTATACCTCTATCCACAAAAGTGGTGCATACGTGCACAAAACTGGAAATGAAAATTTTGACTCATCTGATGATGAAAATTTGATCAGATTCTAATATTATATTTATTGGTCATTGAGAGATTAGTACTACATGAGTACTTTCATATATGTTTAATGTTATTCCTTTTTTTGATCTAATAATTCAACCGATATCTGATTTAATAACCTGATCGACAAAGGATTGTATTTTTAAAAAAATGTAATAAAATTAATTGATATCAAAAGAGAAGGGCAAATAATGATTAGAATACAAAAAATTACAAATACATGGACTTTTGGATTCTAATTTACAAACGCATGTAGTTAAATTAATGGAATTTCAAAAAAATCAATTGTCCGATAATGTTAATGTGGATCTAAAAAAATACGATTTATTTTATTTTAGTACACAAACTACTCATATTATTTTGACAACCTGTGATAAAAAATAAAAAAATAAACTAAATTTTGAAATATTTTTCCCATAAAGTTATACCTCTATCCTCAAAAGTGGGGCATTCGTGCACAAAACTGGTAATGAAAAATTTGACTCATCTGATGATGATAATATGATCAGATTTGAAAATTATACTTATTGGTCATTGAGAAATTACTACTACATGACTACTTTCACATATGTTTAATGTTATTCCTTTTTTTGATCTAATAACTCAACGGATATCTGATTTGATAACCTCATCGACTAAGGATTGTTTTTTTAAAAAAAAATGTAATAAAATAAATTGATATAAAAAAAGAAGGGCAAATAATGATTAGAATACAAAAAATTAAAAATACAAGGACTTTTGGATTCTAATTTACAAACCCATGTAGTCAAATTAATGGATATTCAAAAATATCAATTGTCCGATAATGTTGATGTGGATCTAAAAAAATACGATTTATTTTATTCTTGTACACAAACTACTCATATTATTTTGACAACCTGTGATAAAAAAAAAAAAAACTAAAATTTGAAATATTTTTCCCAAAAAGTTATACCTCTATCCACAAAAGTGGTGCATACGTGCACAAAACTGGTAATGAAAAATTCGACTAATCTGATGATGCTAATTTGATCAGATTCTAAAATTATATTTATTGGTCGTTGAGAAATTACTACTACATGAGTATTTTCATATATGTTTAATGTTATTCCTTTTTTTGATCTAATAACTCAACAGATATCTGTTTTGATAACCTGATCGACTAAGGATTGTTCTTTTAAAAAAATGTAATAAAATAAATTGATATCAAAAGAGAAGGTCAAATAATGATTAGAATACAAAAAATTACAAATACATGGACTTTTGGATTCTAATTTACAAACGCATGTAGTCAAATTAATGGAATTTCAAAAAAATCAATTGTCCGATAATGTTGATGTGGATCTAAAAAAATACGATTTATTTTATTCTAGTACACAAACTACTCATATTATTTTGACAACCTGTGATAAAAAGTAAAAAAAAACTAAATTTTGAAATTTTTTCCCAAAAAGTTATACCTCTATCCACAAAAGTGGTTAAAACGTGCACAAAACTGGTAATGAAAAATTTGAGTCATCTGATGATGATAATTTTCTCAGATTCTAAAATTATATTTATTGGTCATTGAGAAATTACTACTACATGAGTACTTTCATATATGTTTAATGTTGTTTCTTATTTTGATCTAATAACTCAACGGATATCTGATTTGATAACCTGATCGACTAAGGATTGTTTTTTTAAAAAATTGTAATAAAATAAATTGATATCAAAAGATAAGGCAAATAATGGTTAGAATACAAAAAATTAAAAATACATCGACTTTTGGATTCTAATTTACAAATTCATGAAGTCAAATTAATGGAATTTAAAAAAAATCAATTGTCCAATAATGTTGATGTGGATGTGAAAAAATACGGTTTATTTTATTCTAGTACACAAACTATTCATATTATTTTGACAACCTGTGATAAAAAAATGAAGATAAAAAAACTAAATTTTGAAATATTTTTCACAAAAAGTTGTACCTCCAACGGCAAAAGTGGTGCATACGTGCACAAAACAGGTAATGAAAAATTTGAGTCATCTGATAACGATAATTTGATCAGATACTCAAATTATATTTATTGGTCATTGAGAGATTAGTAGTACATGAGTATTTTTATATATGTTTAATGTTATTTTTTGTTTCGATCTAATAATCGAACGGATATCTGATTTGATAACCTGGTCGACAATGGATTTTTTTTTTTCAAATATAATAAAATAAAATAAATTGATATCAGAAAAGAAGAGCAAATAACGATTAGAATAGGGGAAATTACAAATACATGGACTTTTGGAGTGAAATTTACAAATGCATGAAGTCAAAGTCGTGAAATTTTAAAAAAAATGAATTGTCCTAAAATGGTGATGTAGATATGAAAAAATACTATTTATTTTATTCAAGTACACAGACTACTCTTAATATTTTCACAACTAGTGATAAAAAAAAAAAAAAGAGAAAAACTAAATTCTGATCGTTTGTTAACAAAATAGTCTTCACAAAAAGGGGTACCTCTATTCATAAAAGTGATGCCGACGTGCAAAAATATAGTCATCTGATGATGATAATTTGATCTTATTTTCAAATTGCATTACCTGTGACTGAGAGATTATTACTACATGAGTACTTTCCTATACGCATAAGGTTGTTCCTTGATCTGATCCAATAACCCAACGAATATTCGATTTGATTACCTTATTGGTTAAAGATAGATTTTAAAATAAAATAAATTAACATCAAAAGAGAAGGAAAAATAATTAATAGAATAGATAAAATTACAAATACATGGAGTTTTGGAGTCTAATTTACAAATGCATAAAGTTAAAGTCATGAAATTTCAAAGAATTGAATTGTCCTAAAATGCCGATACGGATTTGAAAAAAAATTGTTTATTTTATTCAAGTACCCAAACTACTGTTACTATTTTGACAACCAGCGATAAAAAACAAAATACTATTTACAAAAGTGGTGTCTGCATACACAAAAATTGTCTGAAAAAGTGTAGTCATCCAATGATAACAAATTGATCAGATTCTCAAGTTCCATTTACTTGTCATTGAGAGATTACTAGTACATGAGTACATTCATATACGCATAACGTTATTCCTTGATCTGATCCAATAACCTGACGGATATTCGATTTGATAACCTGATAAGCTAAGGATAGTTTTTTTTATTTTTTTTTAAAAATTGTTAAATAAATTAATATCAAAAGAGAAAGGCAAATAATTATTAGAATATATAAAATTACAAATACATGGACTTTTGGATTCTAATTTACAAATGCATGAAGTCAAATTAATGGAATTTCAAAAAATTCATTTGTCCGATAATGTTGATGTAGATCTGAGAAAATACAGTTTATTTTATTGTAGAACACAAACTATTCATACTATTTTGACCACCTGTAATAAAAAATAAAAAAACTAAATTTTGAAGTATTTTTCACAAAAAGTTGAACCTCTATAAAAAAAAGTGGTCCGTACCTTCACAAAACTGGTAATGAGAAATTTGGGTCATCTAATGATGATAATTTGATCATATTCTCAAATTATATTTATTCTTCATTGAGAGATTACTACTACATGAGTACTTTCATATATGTTTAATGTTATTAGTTTTTTCGTTCTAATAACCCAACGGATATCTGATTTGATTACCTGATTGACTAAGGATTGTTTTTTTAAAAAAATGTAATAAAATAAATTGATATCAAAAGAGAAGGGCAAATAATGATTAGAGTACAAAAAACTACTAATACATGGACTTTTGGATTCTAATTTACAAACGCATGTAGTCAAATTAATGGAATTTCAAAAAAATCAATTGTCTGATAATGTTGATGTGGATCTGAAAAAATACGGTTTATTTTATTCTAGTACACAATCTATTTATATTATTTTGTCAACCAGTGATAAAAAAAATAAAAATAAAAAAACTAAAATTTGAAATATTTTTCACAAAAAAGTTGTACCTCTATCCACAAAAGTGGTGCATACGTGCACAAAACAGGTAATGAAAAATTTGAGTCATCTGATAATGATAGTTTGATCAGATTCTCAAATTATATTTATTGGTCATTGAGAGATTAGTAGTACATGAGTACTTTCATATATGTTTAATGTTATTCTTTGTTTCGATCTAATAATCGAACGGATATCTGATTTGATAACCTGATTGACAAGGGATTATTTTTTTAAAAAATATAATAAAATAAAATAAATTGATATCAGAAGGAAGTAGCAAATAATGATTAGAATAGGGAAAATTACAAAAACATGGACCTTTGGAGTTTAATTTACAAATGCATGGAGTCAAAGTCATGAAATTTCAAAAAAAAATGAATTGTACGAAAATGCGGATGTGGATATGAAAAATTAACGTTTATTTTATTCAAGTACGCAAAATACCATTACCATTTTGACAACCAGTGATAAAAAAAAATCAACTAAATTGTGATCACGAGTTTTCAAATTAGTCTTGCCTACGTGCACAAAATTGGTGATGCAAAAATGGATATCCAGTTTGATAACCTGATTGGCAAAGGATAGTTTATTTAATAAGTTAAATAAAATAAATTGATAACAAAAGAGAAGGGCAAATAATGATTGGAATAGGGAAAATTACAAATACATGGACTTTTGGAGTCAAATTTACATATGCATGAAGTCAAAGTCATGAAATTTAAAAAAAGCGAATTGTCCTAAAATGATGATGTAGATATGAAAAAATACTGTTTATTTTATTCAAGTACACAAACTACTCTTAATATTTTCACAACTAGTGATAAAAAAAAAAGAAGAGAAAAAACTAAATTTTGATCATTTGTTAACAAAATAGTCTTCACAAAAAGGGGTACCTCTATTCACAAAAGTGGTGCCGACGTGCAAAAATATAGTCATCTGATATTGATAATTTGATCATATTTTCAAATTGCATTACCTGTCACTGAGAGATTACTAGTACATGAGTACATTCATATATGCATAACGTTATTCCTTGATCTGATCCAATAACCTGACGGATATTCGATTTTATAACCTGATAAGCTAAGGATAGTTTTTTTTAAAAAAAATTTGTTAAATAAATTAATTTCAAAAGAGAAAGGCAAATAATTATTAGAATATATAAAATTACAAATACATGGACTTTTGGATTCTAATTTACAAATGCATGAAGTCAAATTAATGGAATTTCAAAAAAATCAATTGTCCGATAATGTTGATGTGGATCTGAAAAAATACAGTTTATTTTATTGTAGTACACAAACTATTCATACTATTTTGACCACCTGTAATAAAAAATAAAAAAACTTAATTTTGAAATATTTTTCACAAAAAGTTGATCCTCTATCAACAAAAGTGGTCCATACTTTCACAAAACAGGTAATGAGAAATTTGAGTCATCTAATGATGATAATTTGATCATATTCTCAATTTATATTTATTGGTCCTTGAGAGATTACTACTACATGAGTACTTTCATATATGTTTAATGTTATTAGTTTTTTCGATCTAATAACCCAACGGATATCTGATTTGATAACCTGATCGACTAAGGATTATTTTTTTAAAAAAATAAAATAAAATCAATTGATATCAAAAGAGAAGGGCAAATATTGATTAGAATACAAAAAATTAAAAATACATGGACTCGTGGATTCTAATTTACAAACGCATGTAGTCAAATGAATGGAATTTCAAAAAAATCAATTGTCCGATAATGTTGATGTGGATCTAAAAAAATACGGTTTATTTTATTCCAGTACAAAAACTACTCATATTATTTTTTCAACTAGTAATAAAAAATAAAAAAAAACTAAATTTTGAAATATTTTTCCCAAAAAGTTATACCTCTATCCACAAAAGTGATTCATTCGTGCACAAAACTGGTAATGAAAATTTTGAGTCATCTTACGATGATAATTTGATCAGATTCTAAAATTATATTTATTGGTCATTGAGAAATTACTACTACATGAGTACTTTCATATATGTTTAATGTTGTTCCTTTTTTTGATCTAGTAACTCAATGGATATCTGATTTGATAACCTCATCGACTAAGGATTGTTTTTTTAAAAAAATATAATAAATTAAATTGATATCGAAAGAGAAGGGCAAATAATGATTAGAATAGAAAAAATTACAAAAACATGGACTTTTGGATTCTAATTTACAAATTCATGAAGTCAAATTAATGGAATTTCAAAAAAATCAATTATCCGATAATGTTGATGTGGATCTGAAAAAATATGGTTTATTTTATTCTAGTACACAAACTATTCATATTTGATAAGTGTTCAATTCTATGCATTTGAACCCTCTTTATTGCATACGTTAGTTCCGTTTTTGCGTTTACCGAGATATGTTTACTGTATTTTTGTGTTTTTGATGTTTTGCAGGTATTGGAGTAAATGGAGCAAAGTTTGAAGCTTTCTGCAGTCAAGAGAAGAAATCAGAAAATGCAGCCAAAGGCATCTCGATCAATCGAGATGTTGATCTCGATTAATCGAAATCTCGATCAATTGAGATTCAATCTCGATCAATAGAGATTCTGCAGAACCCACTTGGCCACTTGCTCACCTGCTCTCCCACTTGCAACAAAATCCCCCTTTTTGCACGACTTAGGGGGATTGTCTGACTTGAACAAGACTCTTGGGGGCCTTATTAATGCAATAGATATATATAGTGATATATATATATATATTTATGGTGGGGCCCAAGGTTGAAAAGGAAGCCAAAAAGCACACAAAAAGAGCCATATCTCTCATATCTCATATATCTGTCAACACAGATCAGAATACTTCAAGAGAGACCTTCGGGAGAGGAAGAGGAGAAGCTGAACCAGACCAAGAAGCTTCACTTTCTTCATCAATGGAAGGGTGCAAGGCAACCATGAGCAACTAACTCTTCTACTAGGGTGTTGGTTTTAACCCCTAGCCATGTAAACTTGTTCATCTTTGTAGCTCTTGGGATTTGTAATTAAATGTTGATTATTTAGCCTAGTGATTATGTACACAAATACATCTCTTATATATATTCATTTGATATGAAATTTATTCTTGTCTTAGAGTAGATTTTGTCACTTGAATGCACAACATTTGCATATTCCACAAGAAGTGCAAATGATGGCTAGATAATGGTGTTTAAATGAATGTGTGGTGTTAGTTTGTATAGACCATGCCAAGACAAGGTAGTTTGGATGCATGTAGTGTTCACTTAGAGAGTAGAGTAATTAGGTAGTTAGTTAGGTTGAAGAGCTATGCTTGTTGAAGATGGATTATGATAGGTTAGCACACACATTGATCTTTTGATATGTCATTGAGGTCACAAGCCTAATGACATTGTTAAGAATTTAATTAATGAATCCCATGCTTGCTACACTTATGAACATGTGAATGGCTAGTGGTGGAAACTAACCCTAGTTCTCTCTCCCAACTTTAAACTCTTTACTTTTCTTGTCATTTCATTCATGCAATAGTTTATAAACACAAATTCAAAAATCTGTTTTTCGAATTAAAGTAGAATTAATCTTCCTTTAAGACAATTGCGACTAGTCCTCGTGGGATCGATACCCTCTATATAGAACCTTATCTACAAAGATTCGTGCTCTTGCGAGTGGTTAAATTATATTTTGATAAAAATGGCAAAATTAAGCTTACAATATAATTTAGTTCCGACCACATCAATATTATTTTGGCAACCTGTGATAAAAAAATAAAAATAAAAAAACTAAATTTTGAAATATTTTTCACAAAAAGTTGTACCTCTATCCACAAAAGTGGTACATACGTGCACAAAACAGGTAATGAAAAATTTGAGTCATCTGATAATGATAATTTGATCAGATTCTCAAATTATATTTATTTGTCATTGAGTACTTTCATATATGTTTAAGGTTATTTTTTTTTCGATCTAATAATCAAACAGATATCTGATTTGATAACCTGAACGACTATGGATTAATTTTTTTTAAAATATAATAAAATAAAATAAATTGATATCAGAAGAAAAGAGCAAATAATGATTAGAATAGGAAAAATTACAAAAACATGGACTTTTGGTGTTTAATTTATAAATGCATGAAGTCAAAGTCATGAAATTTCAAAAAAAATGAATTGTACGAAAATGCTGATGTGGATATGAAAAATTAACGTTTATTTTATTCAAGTACGCAAAATACCATTACTATTTTGACAACCAGTGATAAAAAAAAAAATCAACTAAATTCTGATCACGAGTTTTCAAAATAGTCTTGCCTACGTGCACAAAATTGGTGATGCAAAAATGGATATCCAGTTTAATAACCTGATCGGTTGAGGATAGTTTATTTAATAAGTAAAATAAAATAAATTGATAACAAAAGAGAAGGCCAAGAATGATTGGAATAGGGAAAATTACAAATACATGGACTTTTGGAGTCAAATTTACAAATGCATGAAGGCAAAGTCATGAAATTTAAAAAAAATGAATTGTCCTAAAATGATGATGTAGATATGAAAAAATACTGTTTAATTTATTCAAGTTCACAAACTACTCTTAATATTTTCACAACTAATGATAAAAAAAAAAAAGAAGAGAAAAAACTAAATTTTGATCATTTGTGAACAAAATAGTCTTCGCAAAAAGGGTTACTTCTATTCATAAAAGTGGTGCTGACGTGCAAAAATATAGTCATCTGATGATGATAATTTGATCATATTTTCAAATTGCATTATCTGTCACTTAAAGATTATTAGTACATGAGTACTTTCATATACGCATAAGGTTGTTCCTTGATCTGATCCAATAACCCAACGAATATTCGATTTGATTACCTGATTGGTTAAAGATTGATTTTAAAATAAAATAAAATAAAATAAATTAACATCAAAAGAGAAGGAAAAATAATTAATAGAATAGATAAAATTACGAATACATGGAGTTTTGGAGTCTAATTTACAAATGCATGAAGTTAAAGTCATGAAATTTCAAGGAATTGAATTGTCCTAAAATGCCGATGCGGATTTGAAAAAAAAATTGTTTATTTTATTCAAGTACCCAAACTACTGTTACTATTTTGACAACCAGTGTTAAAAAATAAAATACTAAATTTTGATGACTAGTTAACAAATAGTATTCACAAAAGGTAGTACCTCTATTTACAAAAGTGGTGCCTGCGTACACAAAAATTGTCTGGAAAAATGTAGTCGTCCGATGATAACAAATTGATCATATTCTCAAGTTCCATTTACTTGTCATTGAGAGATTACTAGTACATGAGTACATTCATATACGCATAACGTTATTCCTTGATCTGATCCAATAACCTGACGGATATTCGATTTGATAACCTGATAAGCTAAGGATAGTTTTTTTTATTTTTTTTTTAAAATTGTTAAATAAATTAATATCAAAAGAGAAAGGCAAATAATTATTAGAATATATAAAATTACAAATACATGGACTTTTGGATTCTAATTTACAAATGCATGAAGTCAAATTAATGGAATTTCAAAAATTCATTTGTCCGATATTGTTGATGTAGATCTGAAAAAATACAGTTTATTTTATTCTAGAACACAAACTATTCATACTATTTTGACCACCTGTAATAAAAAATAAAAAAACTAAATTTTGAAATATTTTTCACAAAAAGTTGAACCTCTATCCACAAAAGTGGCCCATACTTTCACAAAACTGGTAATGAGAAATTTGAGTCATCTAATGATGATAATTTGATCATATTCTCAAATTATATGTATTGGTCATTGAGAGATTACTACTACATGAGTAGTTTCATATATGTTTAATGTTATTACTTTTTTTGTTGTAATAACCCAACGGATATCTGATTTGATAACCTGATCGACTAATGATTGTTTTTTTTTAAAATAAAATAAAATCAACTGATATCAAAAGAGAAGGGCAAATAATGATTAGAGTACAAAAAATTACAAATACATGGACTTTTGGAGTCTAATTTACAAACGCATGTAGTCAAATTAATGTAATTTCAAAAAAATCAATTGTCCGATAATGTTGATGTGGATCTAAAAAAAATGGTTTATTTTATTCTAGTACACAAACTACTCATATTATTTTGATGACCTGTGATAAAAAATAAAAAAATCTTAATTTTGAAATATTTTTCCCAAAAAATTATACCTTTATCCACAAAAGTGGTGCTTACGTGCACAAAATTGGTAATGAAAAATTTGACACATCTGATGATGATAATTTGATCAAATTCTAAAATTATATTTATTGGTCATTGAGATATTACTACTACATGAGTACTTTCATATATGTTTAATGTTATTCCATTTTTTGATCTAATAACTCAACCGATATCTGATTTAATAACCTGATTGACTAAGGATTGTTTTTTTAAAAAAATGTAATAAAATAAATTGATATCAAAAGAGAAGGGCAAATAATGATTAGAATACAAAAAATTACAAATACATGGACTTTTGGATTCTAATTTACAAACGCATGTAGTCAAATTAATGGAATTTCAAAAAAATCAATTGTCCGATAATGTTGATGTGGATCTAAAAAAATACGATTTATTTTATTCTAGTACACAAACTACTCATATTATTTTGACGACCTGTGATAAAAAATAAAAAATAAACTAAATTTTGAAAATTTTTCCCAAAAAGTTATACCTCTATCCACAAAAGTGGTTCAAACGTGCACAAAACTGGTAATGAAAAATTTGAGTCATCCGATGATGATAATTTGATCAGATTCTAAAATTATATTTATTGGTCATTGAGAAATTACTACTACATGAGTACTTTCATATATTTTTAATGTTGTTCCTTATTTTGATCTAATAACTCAACAGATATCTGATTTGATAACCTGATCGACTAAGGATTGTTTTTTAAAAAAAATGTAATAAAATAAATTAATATCAAAAGAGAAGGGCAAATAATGGTTAGAATACAAAAAATTACAAATACCTGGACTTTTGGATTCTAATTTACAAACGCATGTAGTCAAATTATTGGAATTTCAAAAAAATCAATTGTCCGATAATGTTGATGTGGATCTGAAAAAATACAATTTATTTTATTCTAGTACACAAACTATTCATATTATTTTGACAACCTGTGATAAAAAAACTAAATTTTGAAATATTTTTCACAAAAAGTTGTACCTCCAACGGCAAAAGTGGTGCATACGTGCACAAAACAGGTAATGAAAAATTTGAGTCATCTGATAACGATAATTTGTTCAGGTTCTCAAATTATATTTATTGGTCATTGAGAGATTAGTAGTACATTAGTATTTTTATATATGTTTAATGTTATTCTTTGTTTCGATCTAATAATTGAACGGATATCTGATTTGATAACCTACTCGACAATGAATTATTATTTTTAAAATAATAATAAAATAAAATAAATTGATATCAGAAGAAAAGAGCAAATAATGATTGGAATAGGGAAAATTACAAAAACATGGACTTTTGGAGTTTAATTTACAAATGCATGAAGTCAAAGTCTTGAAATTTCCAAAAAAATGAATTGCACGAAAATGCTGATGTGGATATGAAAAATGAACATTTATTTTATTCAAGTACGCAAAATACCATTAATAGTTTGACAACCAGTGATAAAAAAAAATCAACTAAATTGTGATCACGAGTTTTCAAAATAGACTTGCCTACGTGCACAAAATTGGTGATGCAAAAATGGATATCCAGTTTGATAACATGATCGGCTAAGGATAGTTTATTTAATAAGTAAAATAAAATAAATTGTTAACAAAAGAGAAGGGCAAATAATGATTGGAATAGGGAGAATTACAAATACGTGGACTTTTGGAATCAAATTTACAAATGCATGAAGTCAAAGTCATGAAATTTTAAAAAAATGAATTGTCTTAAAATGGTGATGTAGATATGAAAAAATACTGTTTATTTTATTCAAGTACACAAACTACTCTTAATATTTTACAACTAGTGATAAAAAAAAAAAAAAAAGAGAAAAAACAAAATTTTGATCATTTGTTAACAAAATAGTCTTCACAAAAAGGGGTACTTCTATTCATAAAAGTGGTGTCGATGTGCAAAAATATAGTCATCTAATTATGATAATTTGATCATATTTTCAAATTGCAATACCCGTCACTGAGAGATTATTAGTACATGAGTACTTTCATATACGCATAAGGTTGTTCCTTGATCTGATCCAATAACTCAACGAATATTCGATTTGATTACCTTATTGGTTAAAGATAGATTTTAAAAAAATATATAAAGTAAAATAAATTAACATCAAAAGAGAAGGAAAAATAATTAATAGAATAGATAAAATTACAAATACATGGAGTTTTGGAGTCTAATTTACAAATGCATGAAGTTAAAGTCATGAAATTTCAAGGAATTGAATTGTCCTAAAATGCCGATGTAGATTTGAAAAAAAATTGTTTATTTTATTCAAGTACCCAAACTACTGTTACTATTTTGACAAAATACTAAATTTTGATGACTAGTTAACAAATAGTATTCAGAAAAAGTAGTACCTCTCTTTACAAAAGTGGTGCCTGCATACACAAAAATTGTCTGAAAAAATGTAGTCGTCTGATGATAACAAATTGATCAGATTCTCAAGTTCATTTACTTGTCATTGAGAGATTACTAGCACATGAGTACTTTCGTATACGCATAACGTTATTCCATGATCTGATCCAATACCCTAACGGATATTCGATTTGATAACCTGATAAGCTAAAGATAGTTTTTTTTTTTTTAAAAAAAATTTTAAATAAATTAATATCAAAAGAGAAAGGCAAATAATTATTAGAATATATAACATTACAAATACATGGACTTTTGGATTCTCATTTACAAATGCATGAAGTCAAATTAACGGAACTTCAAAAAAATCAATTGTCCGATAATGTTGATGTGGATCTGAAAAAATACAGTTTATTTTATTTTAGTACACAAACTATTCAAACTATTTTGACCACGTGTAATAAAAAATAAAAAAAATAAATTTTGAAATATTTTTCACAAAAAGTTGAACCTCTATCCACAAAAGTGGTCCATACTTTCACAAAACTGGTAATGAGAAATTTGAGTCATCTAATGATGATAATTTGATCATATTCTAAAATTATATGTATTGGTCATTGAGAGATTACTACTACATGAGTACTTTCATATATGTTTAATGTTATTAGTTTTTTCGTTCTAATAACCCAACGGATATCTGATTTGATAACTTGATCGACTAAGGATTGTTTTTTTTAAAAAAATAAAAAAAAATCAACTGATATCAAAAGGGAAGGGCAAATAATGATTAGAGTACAAAAAATTACAAATACCTGGACTTTTGGAATCTAATTTACAAACGCATGTAGTCAAATTAATGGAATTTCAAAAAAATCAATTGTCCGATAATGTTGATGTGGATCTAAAAAATTAGGGTTTATTTTATTCTAGTGCACAAACTACTCATATTATTTTGACAACCTGTGATAAAAAATAAAATAAAAACTAAATTTTGAAATATTTTTCCCAAAAAGTTATACCACTATCCACGAAAGTGGTGCATACGTGCACAAAACTGGTAATGAAAAATTTGACTCATCTGATAATGATAATTTGATCAGATTCTAAAATTATATTTATCGGTCATTGAGAAATTACTACTACTTGAGTACTTTCATATATGTTTAATGTTATTCCTTTTTTTGATCTAATAACTGAACGGATATCTGATTTGATAACCTGATCGACTATGGATTGTTTTTTTAAAAAAATGTAATAAAATAAATTGATATCAAAAGGGAAGGGAAAATAATGAGTAGAATACAAAATATTACAAATACGTGGACTTTTGGATTCTAATTTACAAATTCATGGAGTCAAATTAATGGAATTTTAAAAAAATCAATTGTCCGATAATGTTGATGTGGATGTGAAAAAATACGATTTATTTTATTCTAGAACACAAATTATTCATATTATTTTGACACCCTGTGATAAAAAAATGAAGATAAAAAAACTAAATTTTGAAATATTTTTCACAAAAAGTTGTACCTCCAACGGCAAAAGTGGTGCATACGTGCACAAAATAGGTAATGAAAAATTTGAGTCATCTGATAACGATAATTTGATCAGATTCTGAAATTATATTTATTGGTCATTGAGAGATTAGTAGTACATTAGTACTTTTATATATGTTTAATGTTATTCTTTGTTTCGATCTAATAATCGAACGGATATCTGATTTGATAACCTGCTCGACAATGAATTATTTTTTTAAAAAAAATAATAAAATAAAATAAATTGATATCAGAAGAAAAGAGCAAATAATGATTGGAATAGGGAAAATTACAAAAACATGGACTTTTGGAGTTTAATTTACAAATGCATGAAGTCAAAGTCATGAAATTTCAAAAAAAATGAATTGCACGAAAATGCTGATGTGGATATGAAAAATTAACGTTTATTTTATTCAAGTACGCAAAATACCATTACTATTTTGACAACCTGTGATAAAAAAAAATCAACTAAATTGTGATCACGAGTTTTGAAAATAGTCTTGCCTACGTGCACAAAATTGGTGATGCAAAAATGGATATCCAGTTTGATAACCTGATCGGCTAAGGATAGTTTATTTAATAAGTAAAATAAAATTAATTGATAACAAAAGAGAAGGGCAAATAATGATTGGAATAGGGAAAATTACAAATACGTGGAGTTTTGGAGTCAAATTTACAAACGAATGAAGTCAAAGTCATGAAATTTTAAAAAAATGAATTGTCCTAAAATGGTGATGTAGATATGAAAAAATACTGTTTATTTTATTCAAGTACACAAACTACTCTTAATATTTTCACAACTAGTGATAAAAAAAAAAGAAGAGAAAAACTAAATTTTGATCATTTGTTAACAAAATAGTCTTCACAAAAAGGGGTACTTCTATTCATAAAAGTGGTGCCGACGTGCAAAAATATAGTCATCTGATGATGATAATTTGATCATATTTTCAAATTGCATTACCTGTCAATGAGAGATTATTAGTACATGAGTACTTTCATATATGTTTAGTGTTGTTCCTTTTTTTGATCTAATAACTCAACAGATATCTGATTTGATAACCTAATTGACTAAGGATTGTTTTTTTTTTTAAAATGTAATAAAATAAATTAATATCAAAAGAGAAGGGCAAATAATGATTAGAATACAAAAAATTACAAATACCTGGACTTTTGGATTCTAATTTACAAACGCATGTTGTCAAATTATTGGAATTTCAAAAAAATCAATTGTCCGATAATGTTGATGTGGATCTGAAAAAATAAGGTTTATTTTATTCTAGTACACAAACTATTCATATTATTTTGACAACCTGTGATAAAAAAAATGAAGATAAAAAAACTAAATTTTGAAATATTTTTCACAAAAAGTTGTACCTCCATCCACAAAAGTGGTGCATGCGTGCACAAAACAGGTAATGAAAAATTTCAGTCATCTAATTATGATAATTTGATCAAATTCTCAAATTATATTTATTGGTCATTGAGAGATTAGTAGTACATGAGTACTTTCATATATGTTTAATGTTATTCTTTGTTTCGATCTAATAATCGAACGGATATCTGATTTGATAACCTGCTCGACAATGGATTATTTTTTAAAGAAACTATAATAAAATAAAATAAATTGATATCAGAAGAAAAGAGCAAATAATCATTAGAATAGGGAAAATTACAAAAACATGGACTTTTGGAGTTTAATTTACAAATGCATGAAGTCAAAGTCATGAAATTTCAAAAAAAATGAATTGTATGAAAATGCTGATGTGGATATGAAAAATTAACGTTTATTTTATTAAAGAACGCAAAATACCATTACTATTTTGACAACCAGTGATAAAAAAAAAAAATCAACTAAATTGTGATCACGAGTTTTCAAAATAGTCTTGCCTACGTGCACAAAATTGGTGATGCAAAAATGGTTATCGAGTTTGATAACCTGATCGGCTAAGGATAGATTATTTAATAAGTAAAATAAAATAAATTGATAACAAAAGAGAAGGGCAATTAATGATTGGAATAGGTAAAATTACAAATACGTGGACTTTTGGAATCAAATTTACAAATGCATGAAGTCAAAGTCATGAAATTTAAAAAAAATGAATTGTCCTAAAATGGTGATGTAGATATGAAACAATACTGTTTATTTTATTCCAGTACACAAACTACTCTTAATATTTTCACAACTAGTGATAAAAAAAAAAAGAAGAGAAAAACTAAATTTTGATCATTTGTTAACAAAATAGTCTTCACAAAAAGAGGTACTTCTATTCATAAAAGTGGTGTCGACGTGCAAAAATATAGTCATCTGATGATGATAATTTGATCATATTTTCAAATTGCATTACCTGTCACTGAGAGATTATTAGTACATGAGTACTTTCATATACGCATCAGGTTGTTCGTTGATCTGATCCAATAACCCAACGAATATTCGATTTGATTACCTGATTGGTTAAAGATAGATTTAAAAAAATAATAAAATAAATTAACATCAAAAGAGAAGGAAAAATAATTAATAGAATAGATAAAATTACAAATACATGGAGTTTTGGAGTCTAATTTAAAAATGCATGAAGCTAAAGTCATGAAATTTGAAGGAATTCAATTGTCCTAAAATGCCTATGCGGATTTGAAAAAAAATTATTTATTTTATTCAAGTACCCAAACTACTGTTACTATTTTGATAACCAGTGATAACAAACAAAATAATAAATTTTGATGACTAGTTAACAAATATTACTGACAAAAGGTAGTACCTCTATTTACGAAAGTAGTGCCTGCGTACACAAAAATTGTCTGAAAAAATGTAGTCGTCCGATGATAACAAATTGATCAGATTCTCAAGTTCCATTTACTTGTCATTGAGAGATTACTAGTACATGAGTACTTTCATATACGCATAACGTTATTCCTTGGTTTGATCCAATAACCTAACGGATATTCGATTTAATAACCTGATAAGCTAAGGATAGTTTTTTTTTTTAAAAAAAATTGTTAAATAAATTAATATCAAAAGAGAAAGGCAAATAATTATTGGAATATATAAAATTACAAATACATGGACTTTTGGAGTCTAATTTACAAATGCATGAAGTCAAATTAATGGAATTTCAAAAAAATCAATTGTCCGATAAGGTTGATGTGGATCTAAAAAAAGACAGTTTATTTTATTCTAGTACACAAACTACTCATATTATTTTGACAACCTGTGATAAAAAATAAAAAAAAAACTAAATTTTGAAATTTTTTTTCAAAAAGTTATACCTCTATCCACAAAAGTGGTGCATACGTGCACAAAACAGGTAATGAAAAATTTGAATCAACTGATAATGAAAATTTGATCAGATTCTCAAATTATATTTATTGGTCATTGAGAGATTAGTAGTACATTAGTACTTTCATATATGTTTAATGTTATTAGTTTTTTCGTTCTAATAACCCAACGGATATCTGATTTGATAACTTGATCGACTAAGGATTGTTTTTTTTAAAAAAATAAAAAAAAATCAACTGATATCAAAAGGGAAGGGCAAATAATGATTAGAGTACAAAAAATTACAAATACCTGATCGACTAAGGATTGATTTTTTAAAAAAATGTAATAAATAAATTGATATCAAAAGAGAAGGGCAAATAATGATTAGAGTACAAAAAATTATAAATACATGGACTTTTGGATTCTAATTTTCAAACGCATGTAGTCAAATTAATGGAATTTCTAAAAAATCAATTGTCCGATAATGTTGATGTGGATCTAAAAAAATACAGTATATTTTATTCTAGTACACAAACTATTCATACTATTTTAACCACCTGTAATAAAAAATAAAAAAACCTAAATTTTGAAATATTTTTCACAAAAAGTTGAACCTCTATCCACAAAAGTGGTCCATACTTTCACAAAACTGGTAATGAGAAATTTGAGTCATCTAATGATGATAATTTGATCACATTCTCAAATCATATGTATTGGTCATTGAGACATTACTACTACATGAGTACTTTAATATATGTTAAATGTTATTACTTTTTTTGTTGTAATAACCCAACGGATATCTGATTTGAAAACCTAATCGACTAAGGATTGTTTTTCTCAAAAAATATAATAAAATAAATTGATATCAAAAGAGAAGGGCAAATAATGATTAGAATACAAAAAATTACAAATACATGGACTTTTGGATTCTAATTTACAAATTCATGAAGTCAAATTAATGGAATTTCAAAAAAATCAATTGTCCGATAATGTTTATGTGGATGTGAAAAAAAACGGTTTATTTTATTCTAGTACACAAACTATTCATATTATTTTGACAGCCTGTGATAAAAAAATAAAAATGAAAAAACTAAATTTTGAAATATTTTTCACAAAAAGTTGTACCTCCAACGGCAAAAGTGGTGCATACGTGCACAAAATAGGTAATGAAAAATTTGAGTCATCTAATAACGATAATTTGATCAGATTCACAAATTATATTTATTGGTCATTGAGAGATTAGTAGTACATTAGTACCTTTATATATGTTTAATGTTATTCTTGTTTCGATATAATAATCGAACGGATATCTGATTTGATAACCTGCTCGACAATTAATTATTTTTTTTAAAAAAATAATAAAATAAAATAAATTGATATCAGAAGAAAAGAGCAAATAATTATTAGAATAGGGAAAATTACAAAAACATGGACTTTTGGAGTTTAATTTACAAATGCATGAAGTCAAAGTCATAAAATTTCAAACATAAATAAATTGTACGAAAATGCAGATGTGGATTTGAAAAATTAACGTTCATTTTATTCAAGTACGCAAAATACCATTACTATTTTGACAACCTGTGATAAAAAAAAAATCAACTAAATTGTGATCACGAGTTTTGAAAATAGTCTTGCCTACGTGCGCAAAATTGGTGATGCAAAAATGGATATCGAGTTTGATAACCTGATCGGCTAAGGATAGTTTATTTAATAAGTAAAATAAAATAAATTGATAACAAAAGAGAAGGGCAAATAATGATTGGAGTAGGGAAAATTACAAATACGTGGACTTTTGGAATCAAATTTACAAATGCATGAAGTCAAAGTCATGAAATTTTAAAAAAATGAATTGCCCTAAAATGGTGATGTAGATATGGAAAAATACTGTTTATTTTATTCCAGTACACAAACTACTCTAAATATTTTCACAAATAGTGATAAAAAAAAAAGAGAAAAAACTAAATTTTGATCATTTGTGAGCAAAATAGTCTTCACAAAAAGGGGTACCTCTATTCATAAAAGTGGTGCCGACGTGCAAAAAAATAGTCATTTGATGATGATAATTTGATCATATTTTCAAAAGAGAAAGGCAAATAATTATTAGAATATATAAAATTACAAATACATGGACTTTTGGAGTCAAATTTACAAACGCATGAAGTCAAATTAAAGGAATTTCAAAAAAATCAATTGTCCGATAATGTTGATGTGGATCTGAAAAAATACAGTATATTTTATTCTAGTACACAAACTATTCATACTATTTTAACCACCTGTAATAAAAAATAAAAAAACCTAAATTTTGAAATATTTTTCACAAAAAGTTGAACCTCTATCCACAAAAGTGGTCCATACTTTCACAAAACTGGTAATGAGAAATTTGAGTCATGTAATGATGATAATTTGATCATATTCTCAAATCATATGTATTGGTCGTTGAGAGATTACTACTACATGAGTACTTTAATATATGTTTAATGTTACTACTTTTTTTGTTGTAATAACCCAACGGATATCTGATTTGATAACCTGATCGACTAAGGATTGTTTTTAAAAAAAATATAATAAAATAAATTTATATCAAAAGAGAAGGGCAAATAATGATTAGAATACAAAAAATTACAAATACATGGACTTTTGGATTCTAATTTACAAATTCATGAAGTCAAATTAATGGAATTTCAAAAAAATCAATTGTCCGATAATGCTGATGTGGATCTAAAAAAATATAGTATATTTTATTCTAGTACACAAACTATTCATACTATTTTAACCACCTGTAATAAAAAATAAGAAAACATAAATTAACCTCTATCCACAATAAGTGTTCCATACTTTCACTAAACTGGTAATGAGAAATTTGAGTCATCTAATGATGATAATTTGATCATATTCTCAAATCATATGTATTGGTCATTGACAGATTACTACTACATGAGTACTTTAATATATGTTTAATGTTATTACTTTTTTTGTTGTAATAACCCAACGGATATCTGATTTGATAACCTGATCGACTAAGGATTGTTTTTTTTAAAAAATATAATAAAATAAATTGATATCAAAAGAGAAGGGCAAAAAATGATTAGAATACAAAAAATTACAAATACATGGACTTTTGGATTCTAATTTACAAATTCATGAAGTCAAATTAATGGAATTTCAAAAAAATCAATTGTCCGATAATGTTGATGTGGATCTGAGAAAATACCGTATATTTTATTCTAGTTCGCAAACTATTCATACTATTTTAACCACCTGTAATAAAAAATAAAAAAACCTAAATTTTGAAATATTTTTGACAATAAGTTGAACCTCTATCCACAAAAGTGGTGCATACGTGCACAAAACAGGTAATGAAAAATTTGAGTCAACTGATAATGAAAATTTGATCAGATTCTCAAATTATATTTATTGGTCATTGAGAGATTAGTAGTACATTAGTACTTTCATATATGTTTAATGTTATTAGTTTTTTCGTTCTAATAACCCAACGGATATCTGATTTGATAACCTGATCGACTAAGGATTGATTTTTTTAAAAAATGTAATAAATAAATTGATATCAAAAGAGAAGGGCAAATAATGATTAGAATACAAAAAATTACAAATACATGGACTTTTGGATTCTAATTTACAAATTTATGAAGTCAAATTAATGGAATTTCAAAAAAATCAATTGTCCGATAATGTTGATGTGGATCTGAAAAAATACAGTATATTTTATTCTAGTACACAAACTATTCATACTATTTTAACCACCTGTAATAAAAAATAAAAAAACCTAAATTTTGAAATATTTTTCACAAAAAGTTGAACCTCTATCCACAAAAGTGGTCCATACTTTCACAAAACTGGTAATGAGAAATTTGAGTCATCTAATGATGATAATTTGATCACATTCTCAAATCATATGTATTGGTCATTGAGAGATTACTACTACATGAGTACTTTAATATATGTTTAATGTTATTACTTTTTTTGTTGTAATAACCCAACGGATATCTGATTTGAAAACCTAATCGACTAAGGATTGTTTTTCTCAAAAAATATAATAAAATAAATTGATATCAAAAGAGAAGGGCAAATAATGATTAGAATACAAAAAATTACAAATACATGGACTTTTGGATTCTAATTTACAAATTCATGAAGTCAAATTAATGGAATTTCAAAAAAATCAATTGTCCGATAATGTTTATGTGGATGTGAAAAAATACGGTTTATTTTATTCTAGTACACAAACTATTCATATTATTCTGACTACCTATGATAAAAAAATAAAAACAGAAAAACTAAATTTTGAAATATTTTTTACAAAGAGTTGTACCTCCAACGGCAAAAGTGGTGCATACGTGCACAAAATAGGTAATGAAAAATTTGAGTCATTTGATAACGATAATTTGATCAGATTCTCAAATTATATTTATTGGTCATTGAGAGATTAGTAGTACATTAGTATTTTTATATATGTTTAATGTTATTCTTTGTTTCGATCTAATAATCGAACGGATATCTGATTTGATAACCTGCTAGACAATGAATTATTTTTTTTAAAAAAATAATAAAATAAAATAAATTGATATCAGAAGAGAAGAGCAAATAATTATTAGAATAGGGAAAATTACAAAAACATGGACTTTCGGAGTTTAATTTACAAATGCATGAAGTCAAAGTCATGAAATTTCAAACATAAATGAATTGTACGAAAATGCTGATGTGGATATGAAAAATTAACGTTTATTTTATTCAAGTACGCAAAATACCATTACTATTTTGACAATCGGTGATAAAAAATAAAAAAAAATCAACTAAATTGTGATCACGAGTTTTCAAAATAGTCTTGCCTACGTGCACAAAATTGGTGATGCAAAAATGGATATCGAGTTTGATAACCTGATCGGCTAAGGATAGTTTATTTAATAAGTAAAATAAAATAAATTGATAACAAAAGAGAAGGGCAAATAATGATTGGAGTAGGGAAAATTACAAATACGTGGACTTTTGGAATCAAATTTACAAATGCATGAAGTCAAAGTCATGAAATTTTAAAAAAATGAATTGTCCTAAAATGGTGATGTAGATATGAAAAAATACTGTTTATTTTATTCCAGTACACAACCTACTCTAAATATTTTCACAAATAGTGATAAAAAAAAAAAGAGAAAAAACTAAATTTTGATCATTTGTTAGCAAAATAGTATTCACAAAAAGGGGTACCTATATTCATAAAAGTGGTGCCGACGTGCAAAAAAATAGTCATTTGATGATGATAATTTGATCATATTTTCAAAAGAGAAAAGGCAAATAATTATTAGAATATATAAAATTACAAATACATGGACTTTTGGAGTCTAACTTACAAATGCATGAAGTCAAATTAATGGAATTTCAAAAAAATCAATTGTCCGATAATGTTGATGTGGATCTGAAAAAATACAGTATATTTTATTCTAGTACACAAACTATTCATACTATTTTAACCACCTGTAATAAAAAATAAAAAAAACCTAAATTTTGAAATATTTTTCACAAAAAGTTGAACCTCTATCCACAAAAGTGGTCCATACTTTCACAAAACTGGTAATGAGAAATTTGAGTCATCTAATGATGATAATTTGATCACATTCTCAAATCGTATGTATTGGTCATTGAGAAATTACTACTACATGAGTACTTTAATATATGTTTAATGTTATTACTTTTTTTGTTGTAATAACCCAACGGATATCTGATTTGATAACCTGATCGACTAAGGATTGTTTTTTTTAAAAATATAATAAAATAAATTGATATCAAAAGAGAAGGGCAAATAATGATTAGAATACAAAAAATTACAAATACATGGACTTTTGGATTCTAATTTACAAATTCATGAAGTCAAATTAATGAAATTTCAAAAAAATCAATTATCCAATAATGTTGATGTGGATCTGAAAAAATACAGTATATTTTATTCTAGTACACAAACTATTCATACTATTTCAACCACATGTAATAAAAAATAAAAAAATCTAAATTTTGAAATATTTTTCACATAAAGTTGAACCTCTATCCACAAAAGTGGTCCATACTTTCACAAAACTGGTAATGAGAAATTTGAGTCATCTAATGATGATAATTTGATCACATTCTCAAATCATATGTATTGGTCATTGAGAGATTACTACTACATGAGTACTTTAATATATGTTTAATGTTATTACTTTTTTTGTTGTAATAACCCAACGGATATCTGATCTGATAACCTGATCGACTAAGGATTGTTTTTTTAAAAAAATATAATAAAATAGATTGATATCAAAAGAGAAGGGCAAATAATGATTAGAATACAAAAAATTACAAATACATGGACTTTTGGATTCTAATTTACAAATTCATGAAGTCAAATTAATGGAATTTCAAAAAAATCAATTGTCCGATAATGTTTATGTGGATGTGAAAAAATACGGTTTATTTTATTCTAGTACACAAACTATTCATAATATTTTGACAGCCTGTGATAAAAAAAATAAAAATAAAAAAACTAAATTTTTAAATATTTTTCACAAAAAGTTGTACGTCTATCCACAAAAGTGGTGCATACGTGCACAAAAAAGGTAATGAAAAATTTGAGTCGTCTGATGACGATAATTTCATCAGATTCTAAAATAATATTTATTTGTCATTGAAAAATTACTACTACATGAGTACTTGCATATATGTTTAATGTTGTTCCTTTTTTTGATCTAATAACTGAACGGATATTTGATTTGATAACCTCATCGACAATGGATTATTTTTTTTTTAAATATAATAAAATAAAATAAATTTTTTATCAGAAGAAAAGAGCAAATAATCATTAGAATAGGGAAAATTACAAAAACATGGACTTTCGGAGTTTAATTTGCAAATGCATGAAGTCAAAGTCATGAAATTTCAAACATAAATGAATTGTACAAAAATGCTGATGTGGATACGAAAAATTAACGTTTATTTTATTCAAGTACGCAACATAACATTAGTATTTTGACAACCAGTGATAAAAAAAAATCAACTAAATTGTGATCACGAGTTTTGAAAATAGTCTTGCCTACGTGCACAAAATTGGTGATGCAAAAATGGATATCGAGTTTGATAACCTGATCGGCTAAGGATAGTTTATTTAATAAGTAAAATAAAATAAATTGATAACAAAAGAGAAGGGCAAATAATGATTGGAGTAGGGAAAATTACAAATACGTGGACTTTTGGAATCAAATTTACAAATGCATGAAGTCAAAGTCATGAAATTTTAAAAAAATGAATTGTCCTAAAATGGTGATGTTGATATGAAAAAATAATGTTTATTTTGTTCCAGTACACAACCTACTTTAAATATTTTCACAAATAGTGATGAAAAAAAAAGAGAAAAAACTAAATTTTGATCATTTGTTAGCAAAATAGTCTTCACAAAAAGGGGTACCTCTATTCATAAAAGTGGTGCCGACGTGCAAAAAAATAGTCATTTGATGATGATAATTTGATCATATTTTCAAAAGAGAAAGGCAAATAATTATTAGAATATATAAAATTACAAACACATGGACTTTTGCAGTCAAATTTACAAACGCATGAAGTCAAATTAAAGGAATTTCAAAAAAATCAATTGTCCGATAATGTTGATGTGGATCTGAAAAAATACAGTATATTTTATTCTAGTACACAAACTATTCATACTATTTTAACCACCTGTAATAAAAAATAAAAAAACCTAAATTTTGAAATATTTTTCACAAAAAGTTGAACCTCTATCCACAAATGTGGTCCATACTTTCACAAAACTGGTAATGAGAAATTTGAGTCATGTAATGATGATAATTTGATCATATTCTCAAATCATATGTATTGGTCATTGAGAGATTACTACTACATGAGTACTTTAATATATGTTTAATGTTATTACTTTTTTGTTGTAATAACCCAACGGATATCTGATTTGATAACCTGATTGACTAAGGATTGTTTTTTTAACAAAATAAAATAAAATAAATTGATATCAAAAGAGAAGGGCAAATAATGATTAGAATACAAAAAATTACAAATACATGGACTTTTGGATTCTAATTTACAAATTCATGAAGTCAAATTAATGGAATTTCAAAAAAATTAATTATCCGATA
The DNA here is from genome assembly GCA_026545225.1 of Cornus controversa. NCBI lineage: Eukaryota > Viridiplantae > Streptophyta > Magnoliopsida > Cornales > Cornaceae > Cornus > Cornus controversa. Next base: position 50,256,536 of record CM048848.1, read on the forward strand.
ATGTTGATGTGGATCTGAAAAAATACAGTATATTTTATTCTAGTACACAAACTATTCATACTATTTTAACCACCTGTAATAAAAAATAAAAAAACCTAAATTAACCTCTATCCACAATAAGTGTTCCATACTTTCACAAAACTGGAAATGAGAAATTTGAGTCATCTAATGATGATAATTTGATCATATTCTCAAATCATATGTATTGGTCATTGAGAGATTACTACTACATGAGTACTTTAATATATGTTTAATGTTATTAGTTTTTTTGTTGTAATAACCCAACGGATATCTGATTTGATAACCTGATCGACTAAGGATTGTTTTTTTAAAAAAATATAATAAAATAAATTGATATCAAAAGAGAAGGGCAAATAATGATTAGAATACAAAAAATTACAAATACATGGACTTTTGGATTCTAATTTACAAATTCATGAAGTCAAATTAATGAAATTTCAAAAAAATCAAATGTCCGATAATGTTTATGTGGATGTGAAAAAATACGGTTTATTTTATTCTAGTACACAAACTATTCATATTATTTTGACAGCCTGTGATAAAAAAAATAAAAATAAAAAAACTAAATTTTTAAATATTTTTCACAAAAAGTTGTACGTCTATGCACAAAAGTGGTGCATACGTGCACAAAAAAGGTAATGAAAAATTTGAGTCATCTGATGACGATAATTTGATCAGATTCTAAAATAATATTTATTTGTCACTGAGAAATTAGTACTACATGAGTACTTTCATAAATGTTTAATGTTGTTCCTTTTTTTGATCTAATAACTGAACGGATATTTGATTTGATAACCTCATCGACAATGGATTATTATTTTTTGAAATATAATAAAATAAAATAAATTTTTTATCAGAAGAAAAGAACAAATAATCATTAGAATAGGGAAAATTACAAAAACATGGACTTTCGGAGTTTAATTTGCAAATGCATGAAGACAGAGTCATGAAATTTCAAACATAAATGAATTGTACGAAAATGCTGATGTGGATACGAAAAATTAACGTTTATTTTATTCAAGTACGCAACATACCATTACTATTTTGACAACCAGTGATAAAAAAAAAATCAACTAAATTGTGATCACGAGTTTTGAAAATAGTCTTGCCTACGTGCACAAAATTGGTGATGCAAAAATGGATATCGAGTTTGATAACCTGATCGGCTAAGGATAGTTTATTTAATAAGTAAAATAAAATAAATTGATAACAAAAGAGAAGGGCAAATAATGATTGGAGTAGGGAAAATTACAAATACGTGGACTTTTGGAATCAAATTTACAAATGCATGAAGTCAAAGTCATGAAATTTTAAAAAAATGAATTGTCCTAAAATGGTGATGTTGATATGAAAAAATAATGTTTATTTTGTTCCAGTACACAACCAACTCTAAATATTTTCACAAATAGTGATGAAAAAAAAAGAGAAAAAACTAAATTTTGATCATTTGTTAGCAAAATAGTCTTCACAAAAAGGGGTACCTCTATTCATAAAAGTGGTGCCGACGTGCAAAAAAATAGTCATTTGATGATGATAATTTGATCATATTTTCAAAAGAGAAAGGCAAATAATTATTAGAATATATAAAATTACAAACACATGGACTTTTGCAGTCAAATTTACAAACGCATGAAGTCAAATTAAAGGAATTTCAAAAAAATCAATTGTCCGATAATGTTGATGTGGATCTGAAAAAATACAGTATATTTTATTCTAGTACACAAACTATTCATACTATTTTAACCACCTGTAATAAAAAATAAAAAAACCTAAATTTTGAAATATTTTTCACAAAAAGTTGAACCTCTATCCACAAAAGTGGTCCATACTTTCACAAAACTGGTAATGAGAAATTTGAGTCATGTAATGATGATAATTTGATCATATTCTCAAATCATATGTATTGGTCATTGAGAGATTACTACTACATGAGTACTTTAATATATGTTTAATGTTATTAGTTTTTTTTTTGTAATAACCCAACGGATATCTGATTTGATAACCTGATCGACTAAGGATTGTTTTTTTTAAAAAATATAATAAAATAAATTGATATCAAAAGAGAAGGGCAAATAATGATTAGAATACAAAAAATTACAAATACATGGACTTTTGGATTCTAATTTACAAATTCATGAAGTCAAATTAATGAAATTTCAAAAAAATCAATTGTCCGATAATGATTATTTGGATGTGGAAAAATACGGTTTATTTTATTCGAGTACACAAACTATTCATATTATTTTGACAGCCTGTGATAAAAAAAATAAAAATAAAAAACTAAATTTTTAAATATTTTTCACAAAAAGTTGTACGTCTATCCACAAAAGTGGTGCATACGTGCACAAAAAAGGTAATGAAAAATTTGAGTCATCTGATGACTATAATTTGATCAGATTCTAAAATAATATTTATTTGTCATTGCGAAATTTGTACTACATGAGTACTTTGATAAATGTTTAATGTTGTTCCTTTTTTTTATCTAATAACTGAACGGATATTTGATTTGATAACCTGATCGGCAATGGATTATTTTTTTTTTAAATATAATAAAATAAAATAAATTGATATCAGAAGAAAAGGGCAAATAATTATTAGAATAGGGAAAATTACAAAAACATGGACTTTTGGAGTTTAATTTACAAATGCATGAATTCAAAGTCATGAAATTTCAAACATAAATGAATTGTACGAAAATTCTGATGTGGATATGAAAAATTAACGTTTATTTAATTCAAGTACGCAAAATACCATTACTATTTTTACAACCAGTGATAAAAAAAAAATCAACTAAATTGTGATCACGAGTTTTGAAAATAGTCTTGCCTACGTGCACAAAATTGGTGATGCAAAAATGGATATCGAGTTTGATAACCTGATCGGCTAAAGATAGTTTATTTAATAAGTAAAATAAAATAAATTGATAACAAAATAGAAGGTCAAATAATGATTGGAGTAGGGAAAATTACAAATACGTGGACTTTTGGAATCAAATTTACAAATGCATGAAGTCAAAGTCATGAAATTTAAAAAAAATGAATTATCCTAAAAAGGTGATGTAGATATGAAAAAATACTGTTTATTTTATTCCAGTACACAACCTACTCTAAATATTTTCACAAATAGTGATAAAAAAAAAAAGAGAAAAAACTAAATTTTGATCATTTGTTAGCAAAATAGTCTTCACAAAAAGGGGTACCTCTATTCATAAAAGTGGTGCCGACGTGCAAAAAAATAGTCATTTGATGATGATAATTTGATCATATTTTCAAAAGAGAAAGGCAAATAATTATTAGAATATATAAAATTACAAATACATGGACTTTTGGAGTCTAACTTACAAATGCATGAAGTCAAATTAATGGAATTTCAAAAAAATCAATTGTCCGATAATGCTGATGTGGATCTGAAAAAATACAGTATATTTTATTCTAGTACACAAACTATTCATACTATTTTAACCACCTGTAATAAAAAATAAAAAAACCTAAATTTTGAAATATTTTTCACAAAAAGTTAAACCTCTATCCACAAAAGTGGTCCTTACTTTCACAAAACCGGTAATGAGAAATTTGAGTCATCTAATGATGATAATTTGATCATATTCTCAAATCATATGTATTGGTCGTTGAGAGATTACTACTACATGAGTACTTTAATATATGTTTAATGTTATTTCTTTTTTGTTGCAATAACCCAACGGATATCTGATTTGATAACCTGATCGACTAGGGATTGTTTTTTTCAAAAAATATAATAAAATAAATTGATATCAAAAGAGAAGGGCAAATAATGATTAGAATACAAAAAATTACAAATACATGGACTTTTGGATTCTAATTTACAAATTCATGAAGTCAAATTAATGGAATTTCAAAAAAATCAATTATCCGATAATGTTGATGTGGATCTGAAAAAATACAGTATATTTTATTCTAGTACACAAACTATTCATACTATTTTAACCACCTGTAATAAAAAATAAAAAAACATAAATTAACCTCTATCCACACAATAAGTGTTCCATACTTTCACAAAACTGGTAATGAGAAATTTGAGTCATCTAATGATGATAATTTGATCACATTCTCAAATCATATGTATTGGTCATTGAGAGATTACTACTACATGAGTACTTTAATATATGTTTAATGTTATTACTTTTTTTGCTGTAATAAACCAACGGATATCTGATTTGATAACCTGATCGACTAAGGATTTTTTTTTAAAAAAATATAATAAAATAAATTGATATCAAAAGAGAAGGGCAAATAATGATTAGAATACAAAAAATTACAAATACATGGACTTTTGGATTCTAATTTACAAATTCATGAAGTCAAATTAATGAAATTTCAAAAAAATCAATTGTCCGATAATGTTTATGTGGATGTGAAAAAATACGGTTTATTTTATTCTAGTACACAAACTTTTCATATTATTTTGACAGCCTGTGATAAAAAAAATAAAAATAAAAAAACTAAATTTTTAAATATTTTTCACAAAAAGTTGTACGTCTATCCACAAAAGTGGTGCATACGTGCTCAAAAAAGGTAATGAAAAATTTGAGTCATCTGATGACGATAATTTGATCAGATTCTAAAATAATATTTATTTGTCATTGAGAAATTAGTACTACATGAGTACTTTCATATATGTTTAATGTTGTTCTTTTTTTTGATCTAATAACTGAACGGATATTTGATTTGATAACCTGATCGGCAATGGATTATTTTTTTTTAAATATAATAAAATAAAATAAATTGATATCAGAAGAAAAGGGCAAACAATTATTAGAATAGGGAAAATTACAAAAACATGGACTTTTGGAGCTTAATTTACAAATGCATGAATTCAAAATCATGAAATTTCAAACATAAATGAATTGTACGAAAATTCTGATGTGGATATGAAAAATTAACGTTTATTTTATTCAAGTACGCAAAATACCATTACTATTTTTACAACCAGTGATAAAAAAAAAAAAATCAACTAAATTGTGATCACGAGTTTTGAAAATAGTCTTGCCTACGTGCACAAAATTGGTGATGCAAAAATGGATATCGAGTTTGATAACCTGATCGGCTAAGGATAGTTTATTTAATAAGTAAAATAAAATAAATTGATAAGAAAAGAGAAGGACAAATAATGATTGGAGTAGGGAAAATTACAAATACGTGGACTTTTGGAATCAAATTTACAAATGCATGAAGTCAAAGTCATGAAATTTTAAAAAAATGAATTGTCCTAAAATGGTGATGTAGATATGAAAAAATACTGTTTATTTTATTCCAGTACACAACCTACTCTAAATATTTTCACAAATAGTGATAAAAAAAAAAGAGAAAAAACTAAATTTTGATCATTTATTAGCAAAATTGTCTTCACAAAAAGGGGTACCTCTATTCATAAAAGGGGTGCCGACGTGCAAAAAAATAGTCATTTGATGATGATAATTTGATCACATTTTCAAAAGAGAAAGGCAAATAATTATTAGAATATATAAAATTACAAATACATGGACTTTTGGAGTCTAATTTACAAATGCATGAAGTCAAATTAATGGAATTTCAAAAAAATCAATTGTCCGATAATGCTGATGTGGATCTGAAAAAATACAGTATATTTTATTCTAGTACACAAACTATTCATACTATTTTAACCACCTGTAATAAAAAATAAAAAAACCTAAATTTTGAAATATTTTTCACAAAAAGTTGAACCTCTATCCACAAAAGTGGTCCATACTTTCACAAAACTGGTAATGAGAAATTTCAGTCATGTAATGATGATAATTTGATCATATTCTCAAATCATATGTATTGGTCATTGAGAGATTACTACTACATGAGTACTTTAATATATGTTTAATGTTATTACTTTTTTTGTTGTAATAACCCAACGGATATCTGATTTGATAACCAGATTGACTAAGGATTGTTTTTTTTTAAAAATAAAATAAAATAAATTGATATCAAAAGAGAAGGGCAAATAATGATTAGAATAAAAAAAATTACAAATACATGGACTTTTGGATTCTAATTTACAAATTCATGAAGTCAAATTAATGGAATTTCAAAAAAATCAATTATCCGATAATGTTGATGTGGATCTGAAAAAATACAGTATATTTTATTCTAGTACACAAACTATTCATACTATTTTAACCACCTGTAATAAAAAATAAAAAAACCTAAATTAACCTCTATCCACAATAAGTGTTCCATACTTTCACAAAACTGGTAATGAGAAATTTGAGGCATCTAATGATGATAATTTGATCATATTCTCAAAACATATGTATTGGTCATTGAGAGATTACTACTACATGAGTACTTTAATATATGTTTAATGTTATTAGTTTTTTTGTTGTAATAACCCAACGGATATCTGATTTGATAACCTGATCGACTAAGGATTGTTTTTTTAAAAAAATATAATAAAATAAATTGATATCAAAAGAGAAGGGCAAATAATGATTAGAATACAAAAAATTACAAATACATGGACTTTTGGATTCTAATTTACAAATTCATGAAGTCAAATTAATGAAATTTCAAAAAAATCAATTGTCCGATAATGTTTATGTGGATGTGAAAAAATACGGTTTATTTTATTCTAGTACACAAACTTTTCATATTATTTTGACAGCCTGTGATAAAAAAAATAAAAATAAAAAAACTAAATTTTTAAATATTTTTCACAAAAAGTTGTACGTCTATCCACAAAAGTGGTGCATACGTGCACAAAAAAGGTAATGAAAAATTTGAGTCATCTGATGACGATAATTTGATCAGATTCTAAAATAATATTTATTTGTCATTGAGAAATTAGTACTACATGAGTACTTTCATATATGTTTAATGTTGTTCCTTTTTTTGATCTAATAACTGAACGGATATTTGATTTGATAACCTGATCGGCAATGGATTATTTTTTTTTTAAATATAATAAAATAAAATAAATTGATATCAGAAGAAAAGGGCAAATAATGATTAGAATACAAAAAATTACAAAAACATGGACTTTTGGAGTTGAATTTACAAATGCATGAATTCAAAGTCATGAAATTTCAAACATAAATGAATTGAACGAAAAATCTGATGTGGATATGAAAAATTAACGTTTGTTTTATTGAAGTACGCAAAATACCATTACTATTTTTACAACCAGTGATAAAAAAAAAATCAACTAAATTGTGATCACGAGTTTTGAAAAAAGTCTTGCCTACGTGCACAAAATTGTTGATGCAAAAATGGATATCGAGTTTGATAACCTGATCGGCTAAGGATAGTTTATTTAATAAGTAAAATAAAATAAATTGATAACAAAAGAGAAGGGCAAATAATGATTGGAGTAGGGAAAATTACAAATACGTGGACTTTTGGAATCAAATTTACAAATGCATGAAGTCAAAGCCATGAAATTTTAAAAAAATGAATTGTCCTAAAATGGTGATGTAGATATGAAAAAATACTGTATATTTTATTCCAGTACACAACCTACTCTAAATATTTTCACAAATAGTGATAAAAAAAAAAGAGAAAAAACTAAATTTTGATCATTTATTAGCAAAATTGTCTTCACAAAAAGGGGTACCTCTATTCATAAAAGTGGTGCCGACGTGCAAAAAAATAGTCATTTGATGATGATAATTTGATCACATTTTCAAAAGAGAAAGGCAAATAATTATTAGAATATATAAAATTACAAATACATGGACTTTTGGAGTCTAACTTACAAATGCATGAAGTCAAATTAATGGAATTTCAAAAAAATCAATTCTCCGATAATGCTGATGTGGATCTGAAAAAATACAGTATATTTTATTCTAGTACACAAACTATTAATACTATTTTAACCACCTGTAATAAAAAATAAAAAAACCTAAATTTTGAAATATTTTTCACAAAAAGTTGAACCTCTATCCACAAAAGTGGTCCATACTTTCGCAAAACTGGTAATGAGAAATTTGAGTCATCTAATGATGATAATTTGATCACATTCTCAAATCAGATGTATTGGTCATTGAGAGATTACTACTACATGAGTACTTTAATATATGTTTCATGTTATTACTTTTTTTGTTGTAATAACCCAACGGATATCTGATTTGATAACCTGATCGACTAAGAATTGTTTTTTTCAAAAAATATAATAAAATAAATTGATATCAAAAGAGAAGGGCGAATAATGATTAGAATACAAAAAATTACAAATACATGGACTTTTGGATTCTAATTTACAAATTCATGAAGTCAAATTAATGGAATTTCAAAAAAATCAATTATCCGATAATGTTGATGTGGATCTGAAAAAATACAGTATATTTTATTCTAGTACACAAACTATTCATACTATTTTAACCACCTGTAATAAAAAATAAAAAAACCTAAATTAACCTCTATCCACAATAAGTGTTCCATACTTTCACAAAACTGGTAATGAGAAATTTGAGGCATCTAATGATGATAATTTGATCATATTCTCAAAACATATGTATTGGTCATTGAGAGATTACTATTACATGAGTACTTTAATATATGTTTAATGTTATTAGTTTTTTTGTTGTAATAACCCAACGGATATCTGATTTGATAACCTGATCGACTAAGGATTGTTTTTTTAAAAAAATATAATAAAATAAATTGATATCAAAAGAGAAGGCAAATAATGATTAGAATACAAAAAATTACAAATACATGGACTTTTGGATTCTAATTTACAAATTCATGAAGTCAAATTAACGAAATTTCAAAAAAATCAATTGTCCGATAATGTTTATGTGGATGTGAAAAAATACGGTTTATTTTATTCTAGTACACAAACTTTTCATATTATTTTGACAGCCTGTGATAAAAAAAATAAAAATAAAAAAACTAAATTTTTAAATATTTTTCACAAAAAGTTGTACGTCTATCCACAAAAGTGGTGCATACGTGCACAAAAAAGGTAATGAAAAATTTGAGTCATCTGATGACGATAATTTGATCAGATTCTAAAATAATATTTATTTGTCATTGAGAAATTAGTACTACATGAGTACTTTCATATATGTTTAATGTTGTTCCTTTTTTTGATCTAATAACTGAACGGATATTTGATTTGATAACCTGATCGGCAATGGATTATTTTTTTTTTAAATATAATAAAATAAAATAAATTGATATCAGAAGAAAAGGGCAAACAATTATTAGAATTGGGAAAATTACAAAAACATGGACTTTTGGAGTTTAATTTACAAATGCATGAATTCAAAGTCATGAAATTTCAAACATAAATGAATTGTACGAAAATTCTGATGTGGATATGAAAAATTAACGTTTATTTTATTCAAGTACGCAAAATACCATTACTATTTTTACAACCAGTGATAAAAAAAAAATCAACTAAATTGTGATCACGAGTTTTGAAAATAGTCTTGCCTACGTGCACAAAATTGGTGATGCAAAAATGGATATCGAGTTTGATAACCTGATCGGCTAAGGATAGTTTATTTAATAAGTAAAATAAAATAAATTGATAAGAAAAGAGAAGGGCAAATAATGATTGGAGTAGGGAAAATTACAAATACGTGGACTTTTGGAATCAAATTTACAAATGCATGAAGTCAAAGTCATGAAATTTTAAAAAAATGAATTGTCCTAAAATGGTGATGTAGATATGAAAAAATACTGTTTATTTTATTCCAGCACACAACCTACTCTAAATATTTTCACAAATAGTGATAAAAAAAAAAAGAGAAAAAACTAAATTTTGATCATTTATTAGCAAAATTGTCTTCACAAAAAGGGGTACCTCTATTCATAAAAGTGGTGCCGACGTGCAAAAAAATAGTCATTTGATGATGATAATTTGATCACATTTTCAAAAGAGAAAGGCAAATAATTATTAGAATATATAAAATTACAAATACATGGACTTTTGGAGTCTAATTTACAAATGCATGAAGTCAAATTAATGGAATTTCAAAAAAATCAATTGTCCGATAATGCTGATGTGGATCTAAAAAAATACAGTATATTTTATTCTAGTACACAAACTATTCATACTATTTTAACCACCTGTAATAAAAAATAAAAAAACCTAAATTTTGAAATATTTTTCACAAAAAGTTGAACCTCTATCCACAAAAGTGGTCCATACTTTCGCAAAACTGGTAATGAGAAATTTGAGTCATCTAATGATGATAATTTGATCACATTCTCAAATCAGATGTATTGGTCATTGAGAGATTACTACTACATGAGTACTTTAATATATGTTTCATGTTATTACTTTTTTTGTTGTAATAACCCAACGGATATCTGATTTGATAACCTGATCGACTAAGAATTGTTTTTTTCAAAAAATATAATAAAATAAATTGATATCAAAAGAGAAGGGCAAATAATGATTAGAATACAAAAAATTACAAATACATGGACTTTTGGATTCTAATTTACAAATTCATGAAGTCAAATTAATGGAATTTCAAAAAAATCAATTATCCGATAATGTTGATGTGGATCTGAAAAAATACAGTATATTTTATTCTAGTACACAAACTATTCATACTATTTTAACCACCTGTAATAAAAAATAAAAAAACCTAAATTAACCTCTATCCACAATAAGTGTTCCATACTTTCACAAAACTGGTAATGAGAAATTTGAGGCATCTAATGATGATAATTTGATCATATTCTCAAAACATATGTATTGGTCATTGAGAGATTACTATTACATGAGTACTTTAATATATGTTTAATGTTATTAGTTTTTTTGTTGTAATAACCCAACGGATATCTGATTTGATAACCTGATCGACTAAGGATTGTTTTTTTAAAAAAATATAATAAAATAAATTGATATCAAAAGAGAAGGCAAATAATGATTAGAATACAAAAAATTACAAATACATGGACTTTTGGATTCTAATTTACAAATTCATGAAGTCAAATTAACGAAATTTCAAAAAAATCAATTGTCCGATAATGTTTATGTGGATGTGAAAAAATACGGTTTATTTTATTCTAGTACACAAACTTTTCATATTATTTTGACAGCCTGTGATAAAAAAAATAAAAATAAAAAAACTAAATTTTTAAATATTTTTCACAAAAAGTTGTACGTCTATCCACAAAAGTGGTGCATACGTGCACAAAAAAGGTAATGAAAAATTTGAGTCATCTGATGACGATAATTTGATCAGATTCTAAAATAATATTTATTTGTCATTGAGAAATTAGTACTACATGAGTACTTTCATATATGTTTAATGTTGTTCCTTTTTTTGATCTAATAACTGAACGGATATTTGATTTGATAACCTGATCGGCAATGGATTATTTTTTTTTTAAATATAATAAAATAAAATAAATTGATATCAGAAGAAAAGGGCAAACAATTATTAGAATTGGGAAAATTACAAAAACATGGACTTTTGGAGTTTAATTTACAAATGCATGAATTCAAAGTCATGAAATTTCAAACATAAATGAATTGTACGAAAATTCTGATGTGGATATGAAAAATTAACGTTTATTTTATTCAAGTACGCAAAATACCATTACTATTTTTACAACCAGTGATAAAAAAAAAATCAACTAAATTGTGATCACGAGTTTTGAAAATAGTCTTGCCTACGTGCACAAAATTGGTGATGCAAAAATGGATATCGAGTTTGATAACCTGATCGGCTAAGGATAGTTTATTTAATAAGTAAAATAAAATAAATTGATAAGAAAAGAGAAGGGCAAATAATGATTGGAGTAGGGAAAATTACAAATACGTGGACTTTTGGAATCAAATTTACAAATGCATGAAGTCAAAGTCATGAAATTTTAAAAAAATGAATTGTCCTAAAATGGTGATGTAGATATGAAAAAATACTGTTTATTTTATTCCAGCACACAACCTACTCTAAATATTTTCACAAATAGTGATAAAAAAAAAAAGAGAAAAAACTAAATTTTGATCATTTATTAGCAAAATTGTCTTCACAAAAAGGGGTACCTCTATTCATAAAAGTGGTGCCGACGTGCAAAAAAATAGTCATTTGATGATGATAATTTGATCACATTTTCAAAAGAGAAAGGCAAATAATTATTAGAATATATAAAATTACAAATACATGGACTTTTGGAGTCTAATTTACAAATGCATGAAGTCAAATTAATGGAATTTCAAAAAAATCAATTGTCCGATAATGCTGATGTGGATCTAAAAAAATACAGTATATTTTATTCTAGTACACAAACTATTCATACTATTTTAACCACCTGTAATAAAAAATAAAAAAACCTAAATTTTGAAATATTTTTCACAAAAAGTTGAACCTCTATCCACAAAAGTGGTCCATACTTTCGCAAAACTGGTAATGAGAAATTTGAGTCATCTAATGATGATAATTTGATCACATTCTCAAATCAGATGTATTGGTCATTGAGAGATTACTACTACATGAGTACTTTAATATATGTTTCATGTTATTACTTTTTTTGTTGTAATAACCCAACGGATATCTGATTTGATAACCTGATCGACTAAGAATTGTTTTCTTCAAAAAATATAATAAAATAAATTGATATCAAAAGAGAAGGGCAAATAATGATTAGAATACAAAAAATTACAAATACATGGACTTTTGGATTCTAATTTACAAATTCATGAAGTCAAATTAATGGAATTTCAAAAAAATCAATTATCCGATAATGTTGATGTGGATCTGAAAAAATACAGTATATTTTATTCTAGTACACAAACTATTCATACTATTTTAACCACCTGTAATAAAAAATAAAAAAACCTAAATTAACCTCTATCCACAATAAGTGTTCCATACTTTCACAAAACTGGTAATGAGAAATTTGAGGCATCTAATGATGATAATTTGATCATATTCTCAAAACATATGTATTGGTCATTGAGAGATTACTATTACATGAGTACTTTAATATATGTTTAATGTTATTAGTTTTTTTGTTGTAATAAGCCAACGGATATCTGATTTGATAACCTGATCGACTAAGGATTGTTTTTTTTAAAAAATATAATAAAATAAATTGATATCAAAAGAGAAGGGCAAATAATGATTAGAATACAAAAAATTACAAATACATGGACTTTTGGATTCTAATTTACAAATTCATGAAGTCAAATTAATGAAATTTCAAAAAAATCAATTGTCCGATAATGTTTATGTGGATGTGAAAAAATACGGTTTATTTTATTCTAGTACACAAACTTTTCATATTATTTTGACAGCCTGTGATAAAAAAAATAAAAATAAAAAAACTAAATTTTTAAATATTTTTCACAAAAAGTTGTACGTCTATCCACAAAAGTGGTGCATACGTGCACAAAAAAGGTAATGAAAAATTTGAGTCATCTGATGACGATAATTTGATCAGATTCTAAAATAATATTTATTTGTCATTGAGAAATTACTACTACATGAGTACTTTCATATATGTTTAATGTTGTTCCTTTTTTTGATCTAATAACTGAACGGATATTTGATTTGATAACCTGATCGGCAATGGATTATTTTTTTTTTAAATATAATAAAATAAAATAAATTGATATCAGAAGAAAAGGGCAAACAATTATTAGAATTGGAAAAATTACAAAAACATGGACTTTTGGAGTTTAATTTACAAATGCATGAATTCAAAGTCATGAAATTTCAAACATAAATGAATTGTACGAAAATTCTGATGTGGATAAGAAAAATTAACGTTTATTTTATTCAAGTACGCAAAATACCATTACTATTTTTACAACCTGTGATAAAAAAAAAAAATCAACTAAATTGTGATCACGAGTTTTGAAAATAGTCTTGCCTACGTGCACAAAATTGGTGATGCAAAAATGGATATCGAGTTTGATAACCTGATCGGCTAAGGATAGTTTATTTAATAAGTAAAATAAAATAAATTGATAAGAAAAGACAAGGGCAAATAATGATTGGAGTAGGGAAAATTACAAATACGTGGACTTTTGGAATCAAATTTCCAAATGCATGAAGTCAAAGTCATGAAATTTTAAAAAAATGAATTGTCCTAAAATGGTGATGTAGATATGAAAAAATACTGTTTATTTTATTGCAGTAGACAACCTACTCTAAATATTTTCACAAATAGTGATAAAAAAAAAAGAGAAAAAACTAAATTTTGATCATTTGTTAGCAAAATTGTCTTCACAAAAAGGGGTACCTCTATTCATAAAAGTGGTGCCGACGTGCAAAAAAATAGTCATTTGATGATGATAATTTGATCACATTTTCAAAAGAGAAAGGCAAATAATTATTAGAATATATAAAATTACAAATACATGGACTTCTGGAGTCTAATTTACAAATGCATGAAGTCAAATTAATGGAATTTCAAAAAAATCAATTGTCCGATAATGCTGATGTGGATCTGAAAAAATACAGTATATTTTATTCTAGTACACAAACTATTCATACTATTTTAACCACCTGTAATAAAAAATAAAAAAACCTAAATTTTGAAATATTTTTCACAAAAAGTTGAACCTCTATCCACAAAAGTGGTTCATACTTTCACAAAACTGGTAATGAGAAATTTGAGTCATGTAATGATGATAATTTGATCATATTCTCAAATCATATGTATTGGTCATTGAGAGATTACTACTACATGAGTACTTTAATATATGTTTAATGTTATTACTTTTTTTGTTGTAATAACCCAACGGATATTTGATTTGATAACCTGATCGACTAAGAATTGTTTTTTTCAAAAAATATAATAAAATAAATTGATATCAAAAGAGAAGGGCAAATAATGATTAGAATACAAAAAATTACAAATACATGGACTTTTGGATTCTAATTTACAAATTCATGAAGTCAAATTAATGGAATTTCAAAAAAATCAATTATCCGATAATGTTGATGTGGATCTGAAAAAATACAGTATATTTTATTCTAGTACACAAACTATTCATACTATTTTAGCCACCTGTAATAAAAAATAAACAAACCTAAATTAACCTCTATCCACAGTAAGTGTTCCATACTTTCACAAAACTGGTAATGAGAAATTTGAGTCATTTAACGATGATAATTTGATCATATTCTCAAATCATTTGTATTGGTCATTGAGAGATTACTACTACATGAGTACTTTAATATATGTTTAATGTTATTACTTTTTTTGATGTAATAATCCAACGGATATCTGATTTGATAACCTGATCGACTAAGAATTGTTTTTTTCAAAAAATATAATAAAATAAATTGATATCAAAAGAGAATGGCAAATAATGATTAGAATACAAAAAATTACAAATACATGGACTTTTGGATTCTAATTTACAAATTCATGAAGTCAAATTAATGGAATTTCAAAAAAATCAATTGTCCGATAATGTTTATGTGGATGTGAAAAAATACGGTCTATTTTATTCTAGTACACAAACTGTTCATGTTATTTTGACAGCCTGTGATAAAAAAAATAAAAATAAAAAAACTAAATTTTTAAATATTTTTCACAAAAAGTTGTACGTCTATCCACAAAAGTGGTGCATACGTGCACAAAAAAGGTAATGAAAAATTTGAGTCATCTGATGACGATAATTTGATCAGATTCGAAAATAATATTTATTTGTCATTGAGAAATTACTACTACATGAGTACTTTCATATATGTTTAATGTCGTTCCTTTTTTTGATCTAATAACTGAACGGATATTTGATTTGATAACCTGATCGACAATGGATTTTTTTTTTTTAAATATAATAAAATAAAATAAATTGGTATCAGAAGAAAAGGGCAAATAATCATTAGAATAGGGAAAATTACAAAAACATGGACTTTTGGAGTTTAATTTACAAATGCATGAAGTCAAAATCATGAAATTTCAAACATAAATGAATTGCACGAAAATGCTGATGTGGATATGAAAAATTAACGTTTATTTTATTCAAGTACGCAAAATACCAATACTATTTTTACAACCAGTGATAAAAAAAAAAAATCAACTAAATTGTGATCACGGGTTTTGAAAATAGTCTTGCCTACGTGCACAAAATTGGTGATGCAAAAATGGATATCGAGTTTGATAACCTGATCGGCTAAGGATAGTTTATTTAATAAGTAAAATAAAATAAATTGATAACAAAAGAGAAGGGCAAATAATGATTGGAGTAGGGAAAATTACAAAAACGTGGACTTTTGGAATCAAATTTACAAATGCATGAAGTCAAAGTCATGAAATTTTAAAAAAATGAATTGTCCTAACATGGTGATGTAGATATGAAAAAATACTGTTTATTTTATTCCAGTACACAAACTACTCTAAATATTTTCACAAATAGTGATAAAAAAAAAAGAGAAAAAACTAAATTTTGATCATTTGTTAGCAAAATAGTCTTCACAAAAAGGGGTAACTCTATTCATAAAAGTGGTGCCGACGTGCAAAAAAATAGTCATTTGATGATGATAATTTGATCATATTTTCAAAAGAGAAAGGCAAATAATTATTAGAATATATAAAATTACAAATACATGGACTTCTGGAGTCTAATTTACAAATGCATGAAGTCAAATTAATGGAATTTCAAAAAAATCAATTGTCCGATAATGTTGATGTGGATCTGAAAAATACAGTATATTTTATTCTAGTACACAAACTATTCATACTATTTTAACCACCTGTAATAAAAAATAAAAAAAACCTAAATTTTGAAATATTTTTCACAAAAAGTTGAACCTCTATCCACAAAAGTGGTCCATACTTTCACAAAACTGGTAATGAGAAATTTGAGTCATCTAATGATGATAATTTGATCATATTCTCAAATCATATGTATTGGTTATTGAGAGATTACTACTACATTAGTACTTTAATATATGTTTAATGTTATTACTTTTTTTGTTGTAATAACCCAACGGATATATGATTTGATAACCTGATCGACTAAGAATTGTTTTTTTCAAAAAATATAATGAAATAAATTGATATCAAAAGAGAAGGGCAAATAATGATTAGAATACAAAAAATTACAAATACATGGACTTCTGGATTCTAATTTACAAATTCATGAAGTCAAATTAATAGAATTTCAAAAAAATCAATTATCCGATAATGTTGATGTGGATCTGAAAAAATACAGTATATTTTATTCTACTACACAAACTATTCATACTATTTTAACCACCTGTAATAAAAAATAAAAAAACCTAAATTAACCTCTATCCATAATAAGTGTTCCATACTTTCACAAAACTGGTAATGAGAAATTTGAGTCATCTAATGATGATAATTTGATCATATTCTCAAATCATATGTATTGGTCATTGAGAGATTACTACTACATGAGTACTTTAATATATGTTTAATGTCATTACTTTTTTTGTTGTAATAACCCAACGGATATCTGATTTGATAACCTGATCGACTAAGAATTGTTTTTTTCAAAAATTATAATAAAATAAATTGATATCAAAAGAGAAGGGCAAATAATGATTAGAATACAAAAAATTACAAATACATGGACTTTTGGATTCTAATTTACAAATTCATGAAGTCAAATTAATGGAATTTCAAAAAAATCAATTGTCCGATAATGTTGATGTGGATCGGAAAAAACACAGTATATGTTATTCTAGTACACAAACTATTCATACTATTTTAACCACCTGTAATAAAAAATAAAAAAACCTAAATTTTGAAATATTTTTCACAAAAAGTAGAACCTCTATCCACAAAAGTGGTCCATACTTTCACAAAACTGGTAATGAGAAATTTAAGTCATCTAACGATGATAATTTGATCACATTCTCAAATCATATGTATTGGTCATTGAGAGATTACTACTACATGAGTACTTTAATATATATTTAATGTTATTACTTTTTTTGTTGTAATAATCCAACGGATATCTGAATTGATAACCTGATCGACTAAGGATTGTTTTTTTCAGAAAATATAATAAAATAAATTGATATCAAAAGAGAAGGGCAAATAATGATTAGAATACAAAAAATTACAAATACATGGACTTTTGGATTCTAATTTACAAATTCATGAAGTCAAATTAATGGAATTTCAAAAAATCAATTGTCCGATAATGTTTATGTGGATGTGAAAAAATACGGTTTATTTTATTCTAGTACACAAACTATTCATATTATTCTGACAGCCTGTGATAAAAAAAATAAAAATAAAAAAACTAAATTTTTAAATATTTTTCACAAAAAGTTGTACGCCTATCCACAAAAGTGGTGCATACGTGCACAAAAAAGGTAATGAAAAATTTGAGTCATCTGATGACGATAATTTGATCAGATTCTAAAATAATATTTATTTGTCATTGAGAAATTATTACTACATGAGTACTTTCATATATGTTTAATGTTGTTCCTTTTTTTGATCTAATGACTGAACGGATATTTGATTTGATAACCTGATGGACAATGGATTTTTTTTTTTTAAATATAATAAAATAAAATAAATTGATATCAGAAAAAAAGGGCAAATAATCATTAGAATAGGGAAAATTACAAAAACATGGACTTTTGGAGTTTAATTTACAAATGCATGAATTCAAAGTCATGAAATTTCAAACATAAACGAATTGTACGAAAATGCTGATGTGGATATGAAAAATTAACGTTTTTTTTATTCAAGTACGCAAAATACCATTACTATTTTGACAACCAGCGATAAAAAAAAAATCAACTAAATTGTGTTCACGAGTTTTGAAAATAGTCTTGCCTACGTGCACAAAATTGGTGATGCAAAAATGGATATCGAGTTTGATAACCTGATCGGCTAAGGATAGTTTATTTAATAAGTAAAATAAAATAAATTGATCACAAAAGAGAAGGGCTAATAATGATTGGAGTAGGGAAAATTACAAATACGTGCACTTTTGGAATCAAATTTACAAATGCATGAAGTCAAAGTCATGAAATTTTAAAAAAATGAATTGTCCTAAAATGGTGATGTAGATATGAAAAAATACTGTTTATTTTATTCCAGTACACAAACTACTCTAAATATTTTCACAAATAGTGATAAAAAAAAAAAAAAGTGAAAAAACTAAATTTTGATCATTTGTTAGCAAAATAGTATTCACAAAAAGTGGTACCTCTATTCTTAAAAATGGTGCCGACGTGCAAAAAAATAGTCATTTGATGATGATAATTTGATCATATTTTCAAAAGAGAAAGGCAAATAATTATTAGAATATATAAAATTACAAATACATGGACTTCTGGAGTCTAATTTACAAATGCATGAAGTCAAATTAATGGAATTTCAAAAAAATCAATTGTCCGATAATGTTGATGTGGATCTGAAAAATACAGTATATTTTATTCTAGTACACAAACTATTCATACTATTTTAACCACCTGTAATAAAAAATAAAAAAACCTAAATTTTGAAATATTTTTCACAAAAAGTAGAACCTCCATCCACAAAAGTGGTCCATACTTTCACAAAACTGTTAATGAGAAATTTAAGTCATCTAACGATGATAATTTGTTCACATTCTGAAATCATATGTATTGGTCATTGAGAGATTACTACTACATGAGTACTTTAATATATGTTTAATGTTATTACTTTTTTTGTTGTAATAACCCAACGGATATCTGATTTGATAACCTCATCGACTAAGGATTGTTTTTTCAAATAATATAATAAAATAAATTGATATCAAAAGAGAAGGGCAAATAACGATTAGAATACAAAAAATTACAAATACATGGACTTTTGGATTCTAATTTACAAATTCATGAAGTCAAATTAATGGAATTTCAAAAAAATCAATTATCCGATAATGTTGATGTGGATCTGAAAAAATACAGTATATTTTATTCTACTACACAAACTATTCATACTATTTTAACCACCTGTAATAAAAAATAAAAAAACCTAAATTAACCTCTATCCACAATAAGTGTTCCATACTTTCACAAAACTGGTAATGAGAAATTTGAGGCATCTAATGATGATAATTTGATCATATTCTCAAATCATATGTATTGGTCATTGAGAGATTACTACTACATGAGTACTTTAATATATGTTTAATGTTATTACTTTTTTTGTTGTAATAACCCAACGGATATTTGATTTGATAACCTGATCGACTAAGAATTGTTTTTTTCAAAAGATATAATAAAATAAATTGATATCAAAAGAGAAGGGCAAATAATGATTAGAATTCAAAAAATTACAAATACATGGACTTTTGGATTCTAATTTACAAATTCATGAAGTCAAATTAATGGGATTTCAAAAAAATCAATTATCCGATAATGTTGATGTGGATCTGAAAAAATACAGTATATTTTATTCTAGTACACAAACTATTCATACTATTTTAGCCACCTGTAATAAAAAATAAACAAACCTAAATTAACCTCTGTCCACAATAAGTGTTCCATACTTTCACAAAACTGGTAATGAGAAATTTGAGTCATTTAATGATGATAATTTGATCATATTCTCAAATCATATGTATTGGTCATTGAGAGATTACTACTACATGAGTACTTTAATATATGTTTAATGTTATTACTTTTTTTGATGTAATAACCCAACGGATATCTGATTTGATAACCTGATCGACTAAGAATTGTTTTTTTCAAAAAATATAATAAAATAAATTGATATCAAAATAGAAGGGCAAATAATGATTAGAATACAAAAAATTACAAATACATGGACTTTTGGATTCTAATTTACAAATTCATGAAGTCAAATTAATGGAATTTCAAAAAAATCAATTGTCCGATAATGTTGATGTGGATCGAAAAAAACACAGTATATTTTATTCTAGTACACAAACTATTCATACTATTTTAACCACCTGTAATAAAAAATAAAAAAACCTAAATTTTGAAATATTTTTCACAAAAAGTAGAACCTCTATCCACAAAAGTGGTCCATACTTTCACAAAACTGGTAATGAGAAATTTAAGTCATCTAAGGATGATAATTTGATCACATTCTCAAATCATATGTATTGGTCATTGAGAGATTACTACTACATGAGTACTTTAATATATGTTTAATGTTATTACTTTTTTTGTTGTAATAACCCAACGGATATCTGATTTGATAACCTGATCGACTAAGGATTGTTTTTTTCAGAAAATAAAATAAAATAAACTGATATCAAAAGAGAAGGGCAAATAATGATTAGAATACAAAAAATTACAAATACATGGACTTTTGGATTCTAATTTACAAATTCATGAAGTCAAATTAATGGAATTTCAAAAAATCAATTGTCCGATAATGTTTATGTGGATTTGAAAAAATACGGTTTATTTTATTCTACTACACAAACTATTCATATTATTCTGACAGCCTGTGATAAAAAAAATAAAAATAAAAAAACTAAATTTTTAAATATTTTTCACAAAAAGTTGTACGCCTATCCACAAAAGTGGTGCATACGTGCACAAAAAAGGTAATGAAAAATTTGAGTCATCTGATGACGATAATTTGATCAGATTCTAAAATAATATTTATTTGTCATTGAGAAATTACTACTACATGAGTACTTTCATATATGTTTAATGTTGTTCCTTTTTTTGATCTAATAACTGAACGGATATTTGATTTGATAACCTGATCGGCAATGGATTATTTTTTTTTTAAATATAATAAAATAAAATAAATTGATATCAGAAGAAAAGGGCAAACAATTATTAGAATAGGGAAAATTACAAAAACATGGACTTTTGGAGTTTAATTTACAAATGCATGAATTCAAAGTCATGAAATTTCAAACATAAATGAATTGTACGAAAATGCTGATGTGGATATGAAAAATTAACGTTTTTTTTATTCAAGTACGCAAAATACCATTACTATTTTGACAACCAGTGATAAAAAAAAATCAACTAAATTGTGTTCACGAGTTTTGAAAATAGTCTTGCCTACGTGCGCAAAATTGGTGATGCAAAAATGGATATCGAGTTTGATAACCTGATCGGCTAAGGATAGTTTATTTAATAAGTAAAATAAAATAAATTGATAACAAAAGAGAAGGGCTAATATTGATTGGAGTAGGGAAAATTACAAATACGTGCACTTTTGGAATCAAATTTACAAATGCATGAAGTCAAAGTCATGAAATTTTAAAAAAATGAATTGTCCTAAAATGGTGATGTAGATATGAAAAAATACTGTTTATTTTATTCCAGTACACAAACTACTTTAAATATTTTCACAAATAGAGATAAAAAAAAAAAAAGTGAAAAAACTAAATTTTGATCATTTGTTAGCAAAATAGTCTTCACAAAAAGGGGTACCTCTATTCTTAAAAATGGTGCTGACGTGCAAAAAAATAGTCATTTGATGATGATAATTTGATCATATTTTCAAAAGATAAAGGCAAATAATTATTAGAATATATAAAATTACAAATACATGGACTTCTGGAGTCTAATTTACAAATGCATGAAGTCAAATTAATGGAATTTCAAAAAAATCAATTGTCCGATAATGTTGATGTGGATCTGAAAAATATAGTATATTTTATTCTAGTACACAAACTATTCATACTATTTTAACCACCTGTAATAAAAAATAAAAAAACCTAAATTTTGAAATATTTTTCACAAAAAGTAGAACCTCCATCCACAAAAGTGGTCCATACTTTCACAAAACTGGTAATGAGAAATTTAAGTCATCTAACGATGATAATTTGATCACATTCTGAAATCATATGTATTGGTCATTGAGAGATTACTACTACATGAGTACTTTAATATATGTTTAATGTTATTACTTTTTTTGTTGTAATAACCCAACGGATATCTGATTTGATAACCTGATCGACTAAGAATTGTTTTTTTCAAAAAATATAATAAAATAAATTGATATCAAAAGAGAAGGGCAAATAATGATTAGAATACAAAAAATTACAAATACATGGACTTTTGGATTCTAATTTACAAATTCATGAAGTCAAATTAATGGAATTTCAAAAAATCAATTGTCCGATAATGTTTATGTGGATGTGAAAAAATACGGTTTATTTTATTCTAGTACACAAACTATTCATATTATTTTGACAGCCTGTGATAAAAAAAATAAAAATAAAAAAACTAAATTTTTAAATATTTTTCACAAAAAGTTGTACGCCTATCCACAAAAGTGGTGCATACGTGCACAAAAAAGGTAATGAAAAATTTGAATCATCTGATGACGATAATTTGATCAGATTCTAAAATAATATTTATTTGTCATTGAGAAATTACTACTACATGAGTACTTTCATATATGTTTAATGTTGTTCCTTTTTTTGATCTAATAACTGAACGGATATTTGATTTGATAACCTGATCGACAATGGATTATTTTTTTTTTAAATATAATAAAATAAAATAAATTGATATCAGAAGAAAAGGGCAAATAATCATTAGAATAGGGAAAATTACAAAAACATGGACTTTTGGAGTTTAATTTACAAATGCATGAATTCAAAGTCATGAAATTTCAAACATAAATGAATTGTACGAAAATGCTGATGTGGATATGAAAAATTAACGTTTATTTTATTCAACTACGCAAAATACCATTACTATTTTGACAACCAGTGATAAAAGAAAAAAATAAACTAAATTGTGATCACGAGTTTTGAAAATAGTCTTGCCTACGTGCACAAAATTGGTGATGCAAAAATGGATATCGAGTTTGATAACCTGATCGGCTAAGGATAGTTTATTTAATAAGTAAAATAAAATAAATTGATAACAAAAGAGAAGGGCTAATAATGATTGGAGTAGGGAAAATTACAAATACGTGGACTTTTGGAATCAAATTTACAAATGCATGAAGTCAAAGTGATGAAATTTTAAAAAAATGAATTGTCCTAAAATGGTGATGTAGATATGAAAAAATACTGTTTATTTTATTACAGTACACAAACTACTCTAAATATTTTCACAAATAGTGATAAAAAAAAAGTGAAAAAACTAAATTTTGATCATTTGTTAGCAAAATAGTATTCACAAAAAGGGGTACCTCTATTCTTAAAAATGGTGCCGACGTGCAAAAAAATAGTCATTTGATGATGATAATTTGATCATATTTTCAAAAGAGAAAGGCAAATAATTATTAGAATATATAAAATTACAAATACATGGACTTCTGGAGTCTAATTTACAAATGCATGAAGTCAAATTAATGGAATTTCAAAAAAATCAATTGTCCGATAATGTTGATGTGGATCTGAAAAATACAGTATATTTTATTCTAGTACACAAACTATTCATACTATCTTAACCACCTGTAATAAAAAATAAAAAAACCTAAATTTTGAAATGTTCTTCACAAAAAGTTGAACCTCTATCCACAAAAGTGGTCCGTACTTTCACAAAACTGGTAATGGCAAATTTGAGTCATCTAATGATGATAATTTGATCATATTCTCAAATCATATGTATTGGTCATTGAGAGATTACTACTACATGAGTACTTTAATATGTGTTTAATGTTATTACTTTTTTTGTTGTAATAACCCAACGGATATATGATTTGATAACCTGATCGACTAAGGATTGTTTTTTTCAAAAAATATAATAAAATAAATTGATATCAAAAGAGAAGGGCAAATAATGATTAGAATACAAAAAATTACAAATACATGGACTTCTGGATTCTAATTTACAAATTCATGAAGTCAAATTAATGGAATTTCAAAAAAATCAATTATCCGATAATATTGATGTGGATCTGAAAAAATACAGTATATTTTATTCTACTACCCAAACTATTCATACTATTTTAACCACCTGTAATAAAAAATAAAAAAACCTAAATTTTGAAATGTTCTTCACAATAAGTTGAACCTCTATCCACAAAAGTGGTCCATACTTTCACAAAACTGGTAATGGGAAATTTGAGTCATCTAATGATGATAATTTGATCATATTCTCAAATCATATGTATTGGTCATTGAGAGATTACTACTACATGAGTACTTTAATATATGTTTAATGTTATTACTTTTTTTGTTGTAATAACCCAACGGATATATGATTTGATAACCTCATCGACTAAGGATTGTTTTTTTCAAAAAATATAATAAAATAAATTGATATCAAAAGAGAAGGGCAAATAATGATTAGAATACAAAAAATTACAAATACATGGACTTTTGGATTCTAATTTACAAATTCATGAAGTCAAATTAATGGAATTTCAAAAAAATCAATTATCCGGTAATGTTGATGTGGATCTGCAAAAATACAGTATATTTTATTCTACTACACAAACTATTCATACTATTTTAACCACCTGTAATAAAAAATAAAAAAACCTAAATTAACCTCTATCCACAATAAGTGTTCCATACTTTCACAAAACTGGTAATGAGAAATTTGAGGCATCTAATGATGATAATTTGATCATATTCTCAAATCATATGTATTGGTCATTGAGAGATTACTACTAGATGGGTACTTTAATATATGTTTAATGTTATTACTTTTTTTGTTGTAATAACCCAACGGATATTTGATTTGATAACCTGATCGACTAAGAATTGTTTTTTTCAAAAGATATAATAAAATAAATTGATATCAAAAGAGCAGGGCAAACAAAAAATTACACATACATGGACTTTTGGATTCTAATTTACAAATTCATGAAGTCAAATTAATGGAATTTCAAAAAAATCAATTATCCGATAATGTTGATGTGGATCTGAAAAAATACAGTATATTTTATTCTAGTACACAAACTATTCATACTATTTTAGCCACCTGTAATAAAAAATAAACAAACCTAAATTAACCTCTATCCACAATAAGTGTTCCATACTTTCACAAAACTGGTAATGAGAAATTTGAGTCATTTAATGATGATAATTTGATCATATTCTCAAATCATATGTATTGGTCATTGAGAGATTACTACTACATGAGTACTTTAATAAATGTTTAATGTTATTACTTTTTTTGATGTAATAACCCAACGGATATCTGATTTGATAACCTGATCGACTAAGAATTGTTTTTTTCAAAAAATATAATAAAATAAATTGATATCAAAAGAGAAGGGCAAATAATGATTAGAATACAAAAAATTACAAATACATGGACTTTTGGATTCTAATTTACAAATTCATGAAGTCAAATTAATGGAATTTCAAAAAAATCAATTGTCCGATAATGTTTTTGTGGATGTGAAAAAATACGGTTTATTTTATTCTACTACACAAACTGTTCATATTATTTTGACAGCTTGTGATAAAAAAAATAAAAATAAAAAAACTAAATTTTTAAATATTTTTCACAAAAAGTTGTACGCCTATCCACAAAAGTGGTGCATACGTGCACAAAAAAGGTAATGAAAAATTTGAGTCATCTGATGACGATAATTTGATCAGATTCTAAAATAATATTTATTTGTCATTGAGAAATTACTACTACATGAGTACTTTCATATATGTTTAATGTTGTTCCTTTTTTTGATCTAATAACTGAACGGATATTTGATTTGATAACCTGATCGACAATGAATTTTTTTTTTTTAAATATAATAAAATAAAATAAATTGATATCAGAAAAAAAGGGCAAATAATCATTAGAATAGGGAAAATTACAAAAACATGGACTTTTGGAGTTTAATTTACAAATGCATGAATTCAAAGTCATGAAATTTCAAACATAAATGAATTGTACGAAAATGCTGATGTGGATATGAAAAATTAACGTTTATTTTATTCAAGTACGCAAAATACCATTACTATTTTGACAACCAGTGATAAAAAAAAAATCAACTAAATTGTGATCACGAGTTTTGAAAATAGTTTTGCCTACGTGCACAAAATTGGTGATGCAAAAATGGATATCGAGTTTGATAACCTGATCGGCTAAAGATAGTTTATTTAATAAGTAAAATAAAATAAATTGATAACAAAAGAGAAGGGCAAATAATGATTGGAGTAGGGAAAATTACAAATACGTGGACTTTTGGAATCAAATTTACAAATGCATGAAGTCAAAGTCATGAAATTTTAAAAAAATGAATTGTCCTAAAATGGTGATGTAGATATGAAAAAATACTGTTTATTTTATTCCAGTACACAAACTACTCTAAATATTTTCACAAATAGTGATAAAAAAAACAAAGAGAAAAAACTAAATTTTGATCATTTGTTCGCAAAATAGTCTTCACAAAAAGGGGTACCGCTATTCATAAAAGTGGTGCCGACGTGCAAAAAAATAGTCATTTGATGATGATAATTTGATCATATTTTCAAAAGAGAAAGGCAAATAATTATTAGAATATATAAAATTACAAATACATGGACTTTTGGAGTCTAATTTACAAATGCATGAAGTCAAATTAATGGAATTTCAAAAAAATCAATTGTCCGATAATGTTGATGTGGATCTGAAAAAATACAGTATATTTTATTCTAGTACACAAACTATTCATACTATTTTAACCACCTGTAATAAAAAATAAAAAAACCTAAATTTTGAAATATTTTTCACAAAAAGTTGAACCTCTATCCACAAAAGTGGTCCATACTTTCACAAAACTGGTAATGAGAAATTTAAGTCATCTAACGATGATAATTTGATCACATTCTGAAATCATTTGTATTGGTCATTGAGAGATTACTACTACATGAGTACTTTAATATATGTTTAATGTTATTACTTTTTTTGTTGTAATAACCCAACGGATATCTGATTTGATAACCTCATCGACTAAGGATTGTTTTTTCAGATAATATAATAAAATAAATTGATATCAAAAGAGAAGGGCAAATAATGATTAGAATACAAAAAATTACAAATACATGGACTTTTGGATTCTAATTTACAAATTCATGAAGTCAAATTAATGGAATTTCAAAAAATCAATTGTCCGATAATGTTTATGTGGATGTGAAAAAATACGGTTTATTTTATTCTAGTACACAAACTATTCATATTATTTTGACAGCCTGTGATAAAAAAAATAAAAATAAAAAAACTAAATTTTTAAATATTTTTCACAAAAAGTTGTACGCCTATCCACAAAAGTGGTGCATACGTGCACAAAAAAGGTAATGAAAAATTTGAGTCATCTGATGACGATAATTTGATCAGATTCTAAAATAATATTTATTTGTCATTGAGAAATTACTACTACATGAGTACTTTCATATATGTTTAATGTTGTTCCTTTTTTTGATCTAATAACTGAACGGATATTTGATTTGATAACCTGATCGACAATGGATTATTTTTTTTTAAAATATAATAAAATAAAATAAATTGATATCAGAAGAAAAGGGCAAATAATCATTAGAATAGGGAAAATTACAAAAACATGGACTTTTGGAGTTTAATTTACAAATGCATGAAGTCAAAGTCATGAAATTTCATACATAAATGAATTGTACGAAAATGCTGATGTGGATATGAAAAATTAACGTTTATTTTATTCAAGTACGCAAAATACCATTACTATTTTGACAACCAGAGATAAAAAAAAAAAATCAACTAAATTGTGATCACGAGTTTTGAAAATAGTCTTGCCTACGTGCACAAAATTGGTGATGCAAAAATGGATATCGAGTTTGATAACCTGATTGGCTAAGGATAGTTTATTTAATAAGTAAAATAAAATAAATTGATAACAAAAGAGAAGGGCAAATAATGATTGGAGTAGGGAAAATTACAAATACGTGGACTTTTGGAATCAAATTTACAAATGCATGAAGTCAAAGTGATGAAATTTTAAAAAAATGAATTGTCCTAAAATGGTGATGTAGATATGAAAAAATACTGTTTATTTTATTACAGTACACAAACTACTCTAAATATTTTCACAAATAGTGATAAAAAAAAAAGAGAGAAAAAACTAAATTTTGATCATTTGTTAGCAAAATAGTATTCACAAAAAGGGGTACCTCTATTCATAAAAGTGGTGTCGACGTGCAAAAAAATAGTCATTTGATGATGATAATTTGATCATATTTTCAAAAGAGAAAGGCAAATAATTATTAGAATATATAAAATTAAAAATACATGGACTTCTGGAGTCTAATTTACAAATGCATGAAGTCAAATTAATGGAATTTCAAAAAATCAATTGTCCGATAATGTTGATGTGGATCTGAAAAAATACAGTATATTTTATTCTAGTACACAAACTATTCATACTATTTTAACCACCTGTAATAAAAAATAAAAAAACCTAAATTTTGAAATGTTCTTCACAAAAAGTTGAACCTCTATCCACAAAAGTGGTCCGTACTTTCACAAAACTGGTAATGAGAAATTTGAGTCATCTAATGATGATAATTTGATCATATTCTCAAATCATATGTATTGGTCATTGAGAGATTACTACTACATGAGTACTTTAATATATGTTTAATGTTATTACTTTTTTTGTTGTAATAACCCAACGGATATATGATTTGATAACCTCATCGACTAAGGATTGTTTTTTTCAAAAAATATAATAAAATAAATTGATATCAAAAGAGAAGGGCAAATAATGATTAGAATACAAAAAATTACAAATACATGGACTTTTGGATTCTAATTTACAAATTCATGAAGTCAAATTAATGGAATTTCAAAAAAATCAATTGTCCGATAATGTTGATGTGGATCGAAAAAAACACAGTATATTTTATTCTAGTACACAAACTATTCATACTATTTTAACCACCTGTAATAAAAAATAAAAAAACCTAAATTTTGAAATATTTTTCACAAAAAGTAGAACCTCTATCCACAAAAGTGGTCCATACTTTCACAAAACTGGTAATGAGAAATTTAAGTCATCTAACGATGATAATTTGATCACATTCTCAAATCATATGTATTGGTCAGTGAGAGATTACTACTACATGAGTACTTTAATATATGTTTAATGTTATTACTTTTTTTGTTGTAATAACCCAACGGATATCTGATTTGATAACCTGATCGACTAAGGATTGTTTTTTTCAGAAAATATAATAAAATAAATTGATATCAAAAGAGAAGGGCAAATAATGATTAGAATACAAAAAATTACAAATACATGGACTTTTGGATTCTAATTTACAAATTCATGAAGTCAAATTAATGGAATTTCAAAAAATCAATTGTCCGATAATGTTTATGTGGATGTGAAAAAATACGGTTTATTTTATTCTAGTACACAAACTATTCATATTATTTTGACAGCCTGTGATAAAAAAAATAAAAATAAAAAAACTAAATTTTTAAATATTTTTCACAAAAAGTTGTACGCCTATCCACAAAAGTGGTGCATACGTGCACAAAAAAGGTAATGAAAAATTTGAGTCATCTGATGACGATAATTTGATCAGATTCTAAAATAATATTTATTTGTCATTGAGAAATTACTACTACATGAGTACTTTCATATATGTTTAATGTTGTTCCTTTTTTTGATCTAATAACTGAACGGATATTTGATTTGATAACCTGATCGACAATGGATTTTTTTTTTTTAAATATAATAAAATAAAATAAATTGATATCAGAAGAAAAGGGCAAATAATCATTAGAATAGGGAAAATTACAAAAACATGGACTTTTGGAGTTTAATTTACAAATGCATGAAGTCAAAGTCATGAAATTTCATACATAAATGAATTGTACGAAAATGCTGATGTGGATATGAAAAATTAACGTTTATTTTATTCAAGTACGCAAAATACCATTACTATTTTGACAACCAGAGATAAAAAAAAAAAATCAACTAAATTGTGATCACGAGTTTTGAAAATAGTCTTACCTACGTGCACAAAATTGGTGATGCAAAAATGGATATCGAGTTTGATAACCTGATTGGCTAAGGATAGTTTATTTAATAAGTAAAATAAAATAAATTGATAACAAAAGAGAAGGGCAAATAATGATTGGAGTAGGGAAAATTACAAATACGTGGACTTTTGGAATCAAATTTACAAATGCATGAAGTCAAAGTGATGAAATTTTAAAAAAATGAATTGTCCTAAAATGGTGATGTAGATATGAAAAAATACTGTTTATTTTATTACAGTACACAAACTACTCTAAATATTTTCACAAATAGTGATAAAAAAAAAAGAGAGAAAAAACTGAATTTTGATCATTTGTTAGCAAAATAGTATTCACAAAAAGGGGTACCTCTATTCATAAAAGTGGTGTCGACGTGCAAAAAAATAGTCATTTGATGATGATAATTTGATCATATTTTCAAAAGAGAAAGGCAAATAATTATTAGAATATATAAAATTAAAAATACATGGACTTCTGGAGTCTAATTTACAAATGCATGAAGTCAAATTAATGGAATTTCAAAAAAATCAATTGTCCGATAATGTTGATGTGGATCTGAAAAAATACAGTATATTTTATTCTAGTACACAAACTATTCATACTATTTTAACCACCTGTAATAAAAAATAAAAAAACCTAAATTTTGAAATGTTCTTCACAAAAAGTTGAACCTCTATCCACAAAAGTGGTCCGTACTTTCACAAAACTGGTAATGAGAAATTTGAGTCATCTAATGATGATAATTTGATCATATTCTCAAATCATATGTATTGGTCATTGAGAGATTACTACTACATGAGTACTTTAATATATGTTTAATGTTATTACTTTTTTTGTTGTAATAACCCAACGGATATATGATTTGATAACCTCATCGACTAAGGATTGTTTTTTTCAAAAAATATAATAAAATAAATTGATATCAAAAGAGAAGGGCAAATAATGATTAGAATACAAAAAATTACAAATACATGGACTTTTGGATTCTAATTTACAAATTCATGAAGTCAAATTAATGGAATTTCAAAAAAATCAATTATCCGATAATGTTGATGTGGATCTGAAAAAATACAGTATATTTTATTCTACTACACAAACTATTCATACTATTTTAACCACCTGTAATAAAAAATAAAAAAACCTAAATTAACCTCTATCCACAATAAGTGTTCCATACTTTCACAAAACTGGTAATGAGAAATTTGAGTCATCTAATGATGATAATTTGATCATATTCTCAAATCATATGTATTGGTCATTGAGAGATTACTACTACATGAGTACTTTAATATGTGTTTAATGTTATTACTTTTTTTGTTGTAATAACCCAACGGATATATGATTTGATAACCTGATCGACTAAGGATTGTTTTTTTCAAAAAATATAATAAAATAAATTGATATCAAAAGAGAAGGGCAAATAATGATTAGAATACAAAAAATTACAAATACATGGACTTCTGGATTCTAATTTACAAATTCATGAAGTCAAATTAATGGAATTTCAAAAAAATCAATTATCCGATAATGTTGATGTGGATCTGAAAAAATACAGTATATTTTATTCTACTACCCAAACTATTCATACTATTTTAACCACCTGTAATAAAAAATAAAAAAACCTAAATTTTGAAATGTTCTTCACAAAAAGTTGAACCTCTATCCACAAAAGTGGTCCATACTTTCACAAAACTGGTAATGAGAAATTTGAGTCATCTAATGATGATAATTTGATCATATTCTCAAATCATATGTATTGGTCATTGAGAGATTACTACTACATGAGTACTTTAATATGTGTTTAATGTTATTACTTTTTTTGTTGTAATAACCCAACGGATATATGATTTGATAACCTGATCGACTAAGGATTGTTTTTTTCAAAAAATATAATAAAATAAATTGATATCAAAAGAGAAGGGCAAATAATGATTAGAATACAAAAAATTACAAATACATGGACTTCTGGATTCTAATTTACAAATTCATGAAGTCAAATTAATGGAATTTCAAAAAAATCAATTATCCGATAATGTTGATGTGGATCTGAAAAAATACAGTATATTTTATTCTACTACCCAAACTATTCATACTATTTTAACCACCTGTAATAAAAAATAAAAAAACCTAAATTAACCTCTATCCACAATAAGTGTTCCATACTTTCACAAAACTGGTAATGAGAAATTTGAGTCATCTAATGATGATAATTTGATCATATTCTCAAATCATTTGTATTGGTCATTGAGAGATTACTACTACATGAGTACTTTAATATATGTTTAATGTTATTACTTTTTTTGTTGTAATAACCCAACGGATATCCGATTTGATAACCTGATCGACTAAGAATTGTTTTTTTCAAAAAATATAATAAAATAAATTGATATCAAGAGAGAAGGGCAAATAATGATTAGAATACAAAAAATTACAAATACATGAACTTCTGGATTCTAATTTACAAATTCATGAAGTCTAATTAATGGAATTTAAAAAAAATCAATTGTCCGATAATGTTGATGTGGATCGGAAAAAACACAGTATATTTTATTCTAGTACACAAACTATTCATACCATTTTAACCACCTGTAATAAAAAATTAAAAAACCTAAATTTTGAAATATTTTTCACAAAAAGTAGAACCTCCATCCACAAAAGTGGTCCATACTTTCACAAAACTGGTAATGAGAAATTTAAGTCATCTAACGATGATAATTTGATCACATTCTCAAATCATATGTATTGGTCATTCAGAGATTACTACTACATGAGTACTTTAATATATGTTTAATGTTATTACTTTTTTTGTTGTAATAACCCAACGGATATCTGACTTGATAACCTGATCGACTAAGGATTGTTTTTTTCAGAAAATATAATAAAATAAATTGATATCAAAAGAGAAGGGCAAATAATGATTAGAATACAAAAAATTACAAATACATGGACTTTTGGATTCTAATTTACAAATTCAAGAAGTCAAATTAATGGAATTTCAAAAAATCAATTGTCCGATAATGTTTATGTGGATCTTAAAAAATACGGTTTATTTTATTCTAGTACACAAACTATTCATATTATTTTGACAGCCTGTGATAAAAAAAATAAAAATAAAAAAACTAAATTTTTAAATATTTTTCACAAAAAGTTGTACGCCTATCCACAAAAGTGGTGCATACGTGCACAAAAAAGGTAATGAAAAATTTGAGTCATTTGATGACGATAATTTGATCAGATTCTAAAATAATATTTATTTGTCATTGAGAAATTACTACTACATGAGTACTTTCATATATGTTTAATGTTGTTCCTTTTTTTGATCTAATAACTGAACGGATATTTGATTTGATAACCTGATCGACAATGGATTTTTTTTTTTAAATATAATAAAATAAAATAAATTGATATCAGAAAAAAAGGGCAAATAATCATTAGAATAGGGAAAATTAGAAAAACATGGACTTTCGGAGTTTAATTTACAAATGCATGAATTCAAAGTCATGAAATTTCAAACATAAATGAATTGTACGAAAATTCTGACGTGGATATGAAAAATTAACGTTTATTTTATTCAAGTACGCAAAATACCATTACTATTTTGACAACCAGTGATAAAAAAAAAATCAACTAAATTGTGATCACGAGTTTTGAAAATAGTCTTGCCTACGTGCACAAAATTGGTGATGCAAAAATGGATATCGAGTTTGATAACCTGATCGGCTAAGGATAGTTTATTTAATAAGTAAAATAAAATAAATTGATAACAAAAGAGAAGGGCAAATAATGATTGGAGTAGGGAAAATTACAAATACGTGGACTTTTGGAATCAAATTTACAAATGCATGAAGTCAAAGTCATGAAATTTTAAAAAAATGAATTGTCCTAAAATGGTGATGTAGATAAGAAAAAATACTGTTTATTTTATTCCAGTACACAAACTACTCTAAATATTTTCACAAATAGTGATAAAAAAAAAAGAGAAAAAACTAAATTTTGATCATTTGTTCGCAAAATAGTCTTCACAAAAAGGGGTACCTCTATTCATAAAAGTGGTGCCGACGTGCAAAAAAATAGTCATTTTATGATGATAATTTGATCATATTTTCAAAAGAGAAAGGCAAATAATTATTAGAATATATAAAATTACAAATACATGGACTTTTGGAGTCTAATTTACAAATGCATGAAATCAAATTAATGGAATTTCAAAAAAATCAATTGTCCGATAATGTTGATGTGGATCTGAAAAAATACAGTATATTTTATTCTAGTACAAAAACTATTCATACTATTTTAACCACCTGTAATAAAAAATAAAAAAACCTAAATTTTGAAATATTTTTCACAAAAAGTTGAACCTCTATCCACAAAAGTGGTCCATACTTTCACAAAACTGGTAATGAGAAATTTGAGTCATCTAATGATGATAATTTGATCATATTCTCAAATCATATGTATTGGTCATTGAGAGATTACTACTACATGAGTACTTTAATATATGTTTAATGTTATTACTTTTTTTGTTGTAATAACCCAACGGATATCTGATTTGATAACCTGATCGACTAAGGATTGTTTTTTTCAAAAAATATAATAAAATAAATTGATATCAAAAGAGAAGGGCAAATAATGATTAGAATAAAAAAAATTACAAATACATGGACTTTTGGATTCTAATTTACAAATTCATGAAGTCAAATTAATGGAATTTCAAAAAAATCAATTATCCGATAATGTTGATGTGGATCTGAAAAAATACAGTATATTTTATTCTACTACCCAAACTATTCATACTATTTTAACCACCTGTAATAAAAAATAAAAAAACCTAAATTAACCTCTATCCACAATAAGTGTTCCATACTTTCACAAAACTGGTAATGAGAAATTTGAGTCATCTAATGATGATAATTTGATCATATTCTCAAATCATTTGTATTGGTCATTGAGAGATTACTACTACATGAGTACTTTAATATATGTTTAATGTTATTACTTTTTTTGTTGTAATAACCCAACGGATATCTGATTTGATAACCTGATCGACTATGGATTGTTTTTTTCAAAAAATATAATAAAATAAATTGATATCAAAAGAGGAGGTCAAATAATGATTAGAATACAAAGAATTACAAATACATGGACTTTTGGATTCTAATTTACAAATTCATGCAGTCAAATTAATGGAATTTCAAAAAAATCAATTATCCGATAATGTTGATGTGGATCTGAAAAAATACAGTATATTTTATTCTACTACACAAACTATTCATACTATTTTAACCACCTTTAATAAAAAATAAAAAAACCTAAATTAACCTCTATCCACAATAAGTGTTCCATACTTTCACAAAACTGGTAATGAGAAATTTGAGTCATCTAATGATGATAATTTGATCATATTCTCAAATCATATGTATTGGTCATTGAGAGATTACTACTACATGAGTACTTTAATATATGTTTAATGTTATTACTTTTTTTGTTGTAATAACGCAACGGATATCTGATTTGAAAACCTGATCGACTAAGGATTATTTTTTTCAAAAAATATAATAAAATAAATTGATATCAAAAGAGAAGGGAAAATAATGATTAGAATACAAAAAATTACAAATACATGGACTTTTGGATTCTAAATTACAAATTCATGAAGTCAAATTAATGGAATTTCAAAAAAATCAATTGTCCGATAATGTTGATGTGGATCGGAAAAAACACAGTATATTTTATTCTAGTACACAAACTATTCATACTATTTTAACCACCTGTAATAAAAAATAAAAAAACCTAAATTTTGAAATATTTTTCATAGAAAGTAGAACCTCTATCCACAAAAGTGGTCCATACTTTCACAAAACTGGTAATGAGAAATTTAAGTCATCTAACGATGATAATTTGATCACATTCTCAAATCATATGTATTGGTCATTGAGAGATTACTACTACATGAGTACTTTAATATATGTTTAATGTTATTATTTTTTTTGTTGTAATAACCCAACGGATATCTGATTTGATAACCTGATCGACTAAGGATTGTTTTTCTCAGAAAATATAATAAAATAAATTGATATCAAAAGAGAAGGGCAAATAATGATTAGAGTACAAAAAATTACAAATACATGGACTTTTGGATTCTAATTTACAAATTCATGAAGTCAAATTAATGGAATTTCAAAAAATCAATTGTCCGATAATGTTTATGTGGATGTGAAAAAATATGGTTTATTTTATTCTAGTATACAAACTATTCATATTATTTTGACAGCCTGTGATAAAAAAAATAAAAATAAAAAAACTAAATTTTTAAATATTTTTCACAAAAAGTTGTACGCCTATCCACAAAAGTGGTGCATACGTGCACAAAAAAGGTAATGAAAAATTTGAGTCATCTGATGACGATAATTTGATCAGATTCTAAAATAATATTTATTTGTCATTGAGAAATTACTACTACATGAGTACTTTCATATATGTTTAATGTTGTTCCTTTTTTTGATCTAATAACTGAACGGATATTTGATTTGATAACCTGATCGACAATGGATTTTTTTTTTTAAATATAATAAAATAAAATAAATTGATATCAGAAGAAAAGGGCAAATAATCATTAGAATAGGGAAAATTACAAAAACATGGACTTTCGGAGTTTAATTTACAAATGCATGAAGTCAAAGCCATGAAATTTCAAACATAAATGAATTGTACGAAAATTCTGATGTGGATATGAAAAATTAACGTTTATTTTATTCAAGTACGCAAAATACCATTACTATTTTGACAACCAGTGATAAAAAAAAAAAATCAACTAAATTGTGATCACGAGTTTTGAAAATAGTCTTGCCTACGTGCACAAAATTGGTGATGCAAAAATGGATATCGAGTTTGATAACCTGATTGGCTAAGGATAGTTTATTTAATAAGTAAAATAAAATAAATTGATAACAAAAGAGAAGGGCAAATAATGATTGGAGTAGGGAAAATTACAAATACGTGGACTTTTGGAATCAAATTTACAAATGCATGAAGTCAAAGTGATGAAATTTTAAAAAAATGAATTGTCCTAAAATGGTGATGTAGATATGAAAAAATACTGTTTATTTTATTACAGTACACAAACTACTCTAAATATTTTCACAAATAGTGACAAAAAAAAAAGAGAGAAAAAACTAAATTTTGATCATTTGTTAGCAAAATAGTATTCACAAAAAGGGGTACCTCTATTCATAAAAGTGGTGTCGACGTGCAAAAAAATAGTCATTTGATGATGATAATTTGATCATATTTTCAAAAGAGAAAGGCAAATAATTATTAGAATATATAAAATTAAAAATACATGGACTTCTGGAGTCTAATTTACAAATGCATGAAGTCAAATTAATGGAATTTCAAAAAATCAATTGTCCGATAATGTTGATGTGGATCTGAAAAAATACAGTATATTTTATTCTAGTACACAAACTATTCATACTATTTTAACCACCTGTAATAAAAAATAAAAAAACCTAAATTTTGAAATGTTCTTCACAAAAAGTTGAACCTCTATCCACAAAAGTGGTCCGTATTTCACAAAACTGGTAATGAGAAATTTGAGTCATCTAATGATGATAATTTGATCATATTCTCAAATCATATGTATTGGTCATTGAGAGATTACTACTACATGAGTACTTTAATATATGTTTAATGTTATTACTTTTTTTGTTGTAATAACCCAACGGATATATGATTTGATAACCTGATCGACTAAGGATTGTTTTTTTCAAAAAATATAATAAAATAAATTGATATCAAAAGAGAAGGGCAAATAATGATTAGAATACAAAAAATTACAAATACATGGACTTTTGGATTCTAATTTACAAATTCATGAAGTCAAATTAATGGAATTTCAAAAAAATCAATTATCCGATAATGTTGATGTGGATCTGAAAAAATACAGTATATTTTATTCTACTACACAAACTATTCATACTATTTTAACCACCTGTAATAAAAAATAAAAAAACCTAAATTAACCTCTATCCACAATAAGTGTTCCATACTTTCACAAAACTGGTAATGAGAAATTTGAGGCATCTAATGATGATAATTTGATCATATTCTCAAATCATATGTATTGGTCATTGAGAGATTACTACTACATGAGTACTTTAATATATGTTTAATGTTATTACTTTTTTTGTTGTAATAACCCAACGGATATCCGATTTGATAACCTGATCGACTAAGAATTGTTTTTTTCAAAAAATATAATAAAATAAATTGATATCAAAAGAGAAGGGCAAATAATGATTAGAATACAAAAAATTACAAATACATGGACTTTTGGATTCTAATTTACAAATTCATGAAGTCAAATTAATGGAATTTCAAAAAAATAAATTGTCCGATAATGTTTATGTGGATGTGAAAAAATACGGTTTATTTTATTCTAGTACACAAACTGTTCAAATTATTTTGACAGCTTGTGATAAAAAAAATAAAAATAAAAAAACTAAATTTTTAAATATTTTTCACAAAAAGTTGTACGTCTATCCACAAAAGTGGTGGATACGTACACAAAAAAGGTAATGAAAAATTTGAGTCATCTGATGACGATAATTTGATCAGATTCTAAAATAATATTTATTTGTCATTGAGAAATTACTACTACATGAGTACTTTCATATATGTTTAATGTTGTTCCTTTTTTTGATCTAATAACTGAACGAATATTTGATTTGATAACCTGATCGACAATGGATTATTTTTTTTTTAAATATAATAAAATAAAATAAATTGATATCAGAAGAAAAGGGCAAATAATCATTAGAATAGGAAAAATT
This sequence comes from Cornus controversa, assembly GCA_026545225.1. Classification (NCBI taxonomy): domain Eukaryota; kingdom Viridiplantae; phylum Streptophyta; class Magnoliopsida; order Cornales; family Cornaceae; genus Cornus; species Cornus controversa. The sequence continues at coordinate 50,296,160 of CM048848.1, forward strand.
ACAAAAACATGGACTTTTGGGGTCTAATTTACAAATGCATGAAGTCAAATTAATGGAATTTCAAAAAAATCAATTGTCCGATAATGTTGATGTGGATCTGAAAAAATACAGTATATTTTATTCTAGTACACAAACTATTCATACTATTTTAACCACCTGTAATAAAAAATAAAAAAACCTAAATTTTGAAATGTTCTTCACAAAAAGTTGAACCTCTATCCACAAAAGTGGTCCGTACTTTCACAAAACTGGTAATGAGAAATTTGAGTCATCTAATGATGATAATTTGATCATATTCTCAAATCATATGTATTGGTCATTGAGAGATTACTACTACATGAGTACTTTAATATATGTTTAATGTTATTACTTTTTTTGTTGTAATAACCCAACGGATATATGATTTGATAACCTGATCGACTAAGGATTGTTTTTTTCAAAAAATATAATAAAATAAATTGATATCAAAAGAGAAGGGCAAATAATGATTAGAATACAAAAAATTACAAATACATGGACTTTTGGATTCTAATTTACAAATTCATGAAGTCAAATTAATGGAATTTCAAAAAAATCAATTATCCGATAATGTTGATGTGGATCTGAAAAAATACAGTATATTTTATTCTACTACACAAACTATTCATACTATTTTAACCACCTGTAATAAAAAATAAAAAAACCTAAATTAACCTCTATCCACAATAAGTGTTCCATACTTTCACAAAACTGGTAATGAGAAATTTGAGTCATCTAATGATGATAATTTGATCATATTCTCAAATCATATGTATTGGTCATTGAGAGATTACTACTACATGAGTACTTTAATATGTGTTTAATGTTATTACTTTTTTTGTTGTAATAACCCAACGGATATATGATTTGATAACCTGATCGACTAAGGATTGTTTTTTTCAAAAAATATAATAAAATAAATTGATATCAAAAGAGAAGGGCAAATAATGATTAGAATACAAAAAATTACAAATACATGGACTTCTGGATTCTAATTTACAAATTCATGAAGTCAAATTAATGGAATTTCAAAAAAATCAATTATCCGATAATGTTGATGTGGATCTGAAAAAATACAGTATATTTTATTCTTCTACCCAAACTATTCATACTATTTTAACCACCTGTAATAAAAAATAAAAAAACCTAAATTTTGAAATGTTCTTCACAAAAAGTTGAACCTCTATCCACAAAAGTGGTCCATACTTTCACAAAACTGGTAATGAGAAATTTGAGTCATCTAATGATGATAATTTGATCATATTCTCAAATCATATGTATTGGTCATTGAGAGATTACTACTACATGAGTACTTTAATAAATGTTTAATGTTATTACTTTTTTTGTTGTAATAACCCAACGGATATCTGATTTGATAACCTGATCGACTAAGGATTGTTTTTTTAAAAAAATACAACAAAATAAATTGATATCAAAAGAGTAGGGCAAATAATGATTAGAATACAAAAAATTACAAATACATGGACTTCTGGATTCTGATTTACAAATTCGTGAAGTCAAATTAATGGAATTTCAAAAAAATCAATTGTCCGATAATGTTTATGTGGATGTGAAAAAATACGGTTTATTTTATTCTAGCACACAAACTATTCATATTATTTTGACAACCTGTGATAAAAAAAGAAAAATAAAAAAACTAAATTTTAAAATATTTTTCACAAAAAGTTGTACCTCTATCCACAAAAGTGGTGCATACGTGCACAAAATAGGTAATGAAAAATTTGAGTCATCTGATGACGATAATTTGATCAAATTCTAAAATAATACTTATTTGTCATTGAGAAAGTACTACTACGTGAGTACTTTCATATATGTTTAATGTTGTTCCTTTTTTTTTTATCTAATAACTGAACGGATATTTGATTTGATAACCTAATCGACAATGGATTAATTTTTTTTTAAATATAATAAAATAGAATAAATTGATATCAGAAGAAAAGAGCAAATAATTATTAGAATAGGGAAAATTAAAAAAACATGGACTTTTGGAGTTTAATTTACAAATGCATAAAGTCAAAGTCATGAAATTTCAAACATAAATGAATTGTACGAAAATGCTTATGTGGATATGAGAAATTAACGTTTATTATATTCAAGTACGCAAAATACCATTACTATTTTGACAACCAGTGATAAGAAAAAAAAATTCAACTAAATTGTGATCACGAGTTTTCAAAATAGTCTTGCCTACGTGCACAAAATTGGTGATGCAAAAATGGATATCCAGTTTGATAACCTGATCGGCTAAGGATAGTTTATTTAATAAGTAAAATAAAATAAATTGATAACAAAAGTGAAGGGCAAATAATGATTGGAGTTGGGAAAATTACAAATACGTGGACTTTTGGAATCAAATTTACAAATGCATGAAGTCAAGGTCATGAAATTTTAAAAAAATGAATTGTCCTAAAATGGTGATGTAGATATGAAAAAATACTGTTTATCTTATTCAAGTACACAAACTACTATAAATATTTCCACAAATAGTGATAAAAAAAAAGAGAAAAAACTAAATTTTGATCATTTGTTAGCAAAATAGTCTTCACAAAAAGGGTACATCTATTCATAAAAGTGGTGCCGACGTGCAAAAAAATAGTCATCTGATGATGATAATATGATCATATTTTCAAAAGAGAGAGGCAAATAATTATTAGAATATATAAAATTACAAATACATGGACTTTTGGAGTCTAATTTACAAATGCATGAAGTCAAACTAATGGAATTTCAAAAAAATCAATTGTCCGATAATGTTGATGTGGATCTAAAAAAGTACAGTATACTTTAATCTACTACACAAACTACTCATACTATTTTAACCACCTGTAATAAAAAATAAAAAAAACCTAAATTAACCTCTATCCACAATAAGTGGTCCATACTTTCACAAAACTGGTAATGAGAATTTTGAGTCATCTAATGATGACAATTTGATCATATTCTCAAATCATATGTATTTGTCATTGAGAGATTACTACTACATGAGTACTTTAATATATGTTTAATGTTATTACTTTTTTTGTTCTAATAACCCAACGGATATATGATTTGATAACCTGATCGACTAAGGATTGTTTTTTTTTAAAAATATAACAAAATAAATTGATATCAAAAGAAAAGGGCAAATAATGATTAGAAAACAAAAAATTACAAATACATGGACTTTTGGATTCTGATTTACAAATTCATGAAGTCAAATTAATGGAATTTCAAAAAAATCAATTGTCCGATAATGTTTATCTGGATGTGAAAAAATACGGTTTATTTTATTCTGTTACACAAACTATTCATACTATTTTGACAACCTGTGATAAAAAAAGAAAAATAAAAAAACTAAATTTTGAAATATTTTTCACAAAAAGTTGTACCTCTATCCACAAAAGTGGTGCATACGTGCACAAAACAGGTAATGAAAAATTTGAGTCATCTGATGACGATAATTTGATCAGATTCTAAAATAATATTTATTTGTCATTGAGAAATTACTACTACATGAGTACTTTCATAAATGTTTAATGTTGTTCCTTTTTTTATCTAATAACTGAACGGATATTTGATTTGATAACCTGATCGACTAAGGATTGTTTTTTTCAAAAAATATAATAAAATAAATTGATATCAAAAAAGAAGGGCAAATAATGATTAGAATACAAAAAATTACAAATACAAGGAGTTTTGGATTCTAATTTACAAATTCATGAAGTCAAATTAATGGAATTTCAAAAAAATCAATTATCCGATAATGTAGATGTGGATCACAAAAAATACAGTATATTTTATTCCAGTACACAAACTAATCATACTATTTTAGCCACCTATAATAAAAAATAAAAAAACCTAAATTTTGAAATATTTTTCACAAAAAGTTGAACCTCTATCCACAAAAGTGGTCCATACTTTCACAAAACTGGTAATGAGAAATTTGAGTCATCTAATGATGATAATTTGATCACATTCTCAAATCATATGTATTGGTCATTGAGAGATTACTACTACATGAGTACTTTAATATATGTTTAATGTTATTACTTTTTTTGTTGTAATAACCAAACGGGTATCTGATTTGATAACCTGATCGGCTAAGGATTGTTTTTTTCAAAAAATATAATAAAATAAATTGATATCAAAAGAGAAGGGCAAATAATGATTAGAATACAAAAAATTACAAATACATGGACTTTTGGATTCTAATTTACAAATTCATGAAGTCAAATTAATGGCATTGCAAAAAAATCAATTGTCCGATAATGTTGATGTGGATCTGAAAAAATACAGTATATTTTATTCTAGTACACAAACTATTCATACTATTTTAACCACCTGTAATAAAAAATAAAAAAACCTAAATTAACCTCTATCCACAAGAAGTTAAAAAATCCTAAATTAACCTCTATCCACAATAAGTGTTCCATACTTTCACAAAACTGGTAATGAAAAATTTGAGTCATCTAATGATGATAATTTGATCATATTCTCAAATCATATGTATTGGTCATTGAGAGATTACTACTACATGAGTACTTTAATATATGTTTAATGTTATTAATTTTTTTGTTGTAATAACCCAACGGATATCTGATTTGATAACCTGATCGACTAAGGATTGTTTTTTTCAAAAAATATAATAAAATAAATTGATATCAAAAGAGAAGGCAAATAATGATTAGAATACAAAAAATTACAAATACATGGAGTTTTGGATTCTAATTTACAAATTCATGAAGTCAAATTAACGGAATTTCAAAAAAATCAATTATCCGATAATGTTGATGTGGATCTGAAAAAATACAGTATATTTTTATTCCAGTACACAAACTAATAATACTATTTTAACCACCTATAATAAAAAATAAAAAAACCTAAATTTTGAAATATTTTTCACAAAAAGTTGAACCTCTATCCACAAAAGTGGTCCATACTTTCACAAAACTGGTAATGAGAAATTTTAGTCATTTATTGATGATAATTTGATCACATTCACAAATCATATGTATTGGTCAATGAGAGATTACTACTACATGAGTACTTTAATATATGTTTAATGTTATTACTTTTTTTGTTATAATAACCAAACGGGTATCTGATTTGATAACCTGATCGACTAAGGATTGTTTTTTTCAAAAAATATAATAAAATAAATAGATATCAAAAGAGAAGGGTAAATAATGATTAGAATACAAAAAATTACAAATACATGGACTTTTGGATTCTAATTTACAAATTCATGAAGTCAAATTAACGGCATTTCAAAAAAATCAATTGTCCGATAATGTTCCTGTCGATCGGAAAAAATATAGTTTATTTTATTCTAGTACACAAACTATTCATACTATTTTAACCACCAGTAATAAAAAATAAAAAAACCTAAATTAACCTCTATCCACAATAAGTGTTCCATACTTTCACAAAACTGGTAATGAGAAATTTGAGTCATCTAATGATGATAATTTGATCATATTCTCAAATCATATGTATTGGTCATTGAGAGATTACTACTACATGAGTACTTTAATATATGTTTAATGTTATTACTCTGTTTGTTGTAATAACCCAACGAATATATGATTTTATAACCTGATCGACTAAGGATTGGTTTTTTCAAAAAATATAATAAAATCAATTGATATCAAAAGAGAAGGGCAAATAATGATTAAAATACAAAAAATTACAAATACATGGACTTTTGGATTCTACTTTACAAATTCATGAAGTCAAATTAATGGAATTTCAAAAAAATCAATTGTCCGATAATGTTGATGTGGATCTGAAAAACTACAGTATATTTTATTCTGGTACACAAACTATTCATACTATTTTAACCACCTGTAATAAAAAATAAAAAAACCTAAATTAACCTCTATCCACAATAAGTGTTCCATACTTTCACAAAACTGGTAATGAGAAATTTGAGTCATCTAATGATGATAATTTGATCATATTCTCAAATCATATGTATTGGTCATTGAGAGATTACTACTACATGAGTACTTTAATATATGTTTAATGTTATTACTCTGTTTGTTGTAATAACCCAACGAATATATGATTTTATAACCTGATCGACTAAGGATTGTTTTTTTCAAAAAATATAATAAAATCAATTGATATCAAAAGAGAAGGGCAAATAATGATTAGAATACAAAAAATTACAAATACATGGACTTTTGGATTCTAATTTACAAATTTATGAAGTCAAATTAATGGAATTTCAAAAAAATCAATTATCCGATAATGTTGATGTGGATCTGAAAAAATACAGTATATTTTATTCTAGTACAGAAACTATTCATACTATTTTAACCAAATGTAATAAAAAATAAAAAAACCTAAATTTTGAAATATTTTTCACAAAAAGTTGAACCTCTATCCACAAAAGTAGTCCATACTTTCACAAAACTGGTAATGAGAAATTTGAGTCATCTAATGATGATAATTTGATCAGAATCTCAAATCATATGTATTGGTCATTGAGAGATTACTACTACATGAGTACTTTAATATATGTTTAATGTTATTAATTTTTTTGTTGTAATAACCGAATGGATAACTGATTTGATAACCTGATCGACAAAGGATTGTTTTTTTCAAAAAATATAATAAAATAAATTGATATCAAAAGAAAAGGGCAAATAATGATTAGAATACAAAAAATTACAATTACATGGACTTTTGGATTCTAATTTACAAATTCATGAAGTCAAATTAATGAAATTTCAAAAAAATCAATTGTCCGATAATGTTTATGTGGATGTGAAAAAATACGGTTTACTTTATTCTAGTACACAAACTATTCATATTATTTTGACAACCTGTGATAAAAAATAAAAAAACCTAAATTTTGAAATATTTTTCACAAAAAGTTGAACCTCTATCCACAAAAGTGGTCCATACTTTCACAAAACTGGTAATGAACAATTTGAGTCATCTAATGATGATAATTTGATCACATTCTCAAATCATATGTATTGGTCATTGAGAGATTACTACTATATGAGTACTTTAATATATGTTTAATGTTATTACTTTTTTTGTTGTAATAAACCAACGGATATCTGATTTGATAACCTGATCGACTAAGGATTGTTTTTTTCAAAAAATATAATAAAATAAATTGATATCAAAAGAGAAGGCCAAATAGTGATTAAAATACTAAAAATTACAAATACATCAACTTTTCGATTCTAATTTACAAATTCATGAAGTCAAATTAATGGAATTTCAAAAAAATCAATTGTCCGATAATGTTGATGTGGATCTGAAAAAATACAGTATATTTTATTCTAGTACACAAACTATTCATACTATTTTAACCACCTGTAATAAAAAATAAAAAAACCTAAATGTTGAAATATTTTTCACAAAAAGTTGAACCTCTATCCAAAAAAGTGGTCCATACTTTCACAAAACTGGTAATGAACAATTTGAGTCATCTAATGATGATAATTTGATCACATTCTCAAATCATATGTATTGGTCATTGAGAGATTACTACTATATGAGTACTTTAATATATGTTTAATGTTATTACTTTTTTTGTTGTAATAAACCAACGGATATCTGATTTGATAACCTGATCGACTAAGGATTGTTTTTTTCAAAAAATATAATAAAATAAATTGATATCAAAAGAGAAGGCCAAATAGTGATTAAAATACTAAAAATTACAAATACATCAACTTTTCGATTCTAATTTACAAATTCATGAAGTCAAATTAATGGAATTTCAAAAAAATCAATTGTCCGATAATGTTGATGTGGATCTGAAAAAATACAGTATATTTTATTCTAGTACACAAACTATTCATACTATTTTAACCACATGTAATAAAAAATAAAAAAACCTAAATTTTGAAATATTTTTCTCAAAACGTTGAACCTCTATCCACAAAAGTGGTCCATACTTTCACAAAACTGGTAATCAGAAATTTGAGTCATCTAATGATGATAATTTGATCATATTCTCAAATCATATGTATTGGTCATTGAGAGATTACTACTAAATGAGTACTTTAATATATGTTTAATGTTATTACTTTTTTTGTTGTAATAACCCAACGGATATCTTATTTCATAACCTGATCGACTAAGGATTGTTTTTTTCAAAAAATATAATAAAATAAATTGATATCAAAATAGAAGGGCAAATAATGATTAGAATACAAAAAATTACAAATACATAGACTTTTGGATTCTAATTTACAAATTCATGAAGTCAAATTAATGGTATTTCAAAAAAATCAATTGTCCGATAATGTTGATGTGGATCTGTAAAAATACAGTATATTTTATTCTAGTACACAAACTATTCATACTATTTTAACTACCTGTAATAAAAAATAAAAAAACCTTAATTAACCTCTCTCCACAATAAGTGTTCCATACTTTCACAAAACTGGTACTGAGAAATTTGTGTCATCTAATGATGATAATTTGATCATATTCTCAAATCATATGTATTGGTCATTGAGAGATTACTACTACATGAGTACTTTAATATATGTTTATTGTTATTACTTTTTTTGTTGTAAGAAACCAACGGATATCTGATTTGATAACCTGATCGACTAAGGATTGTATTTTTAAAAAAATATAATAAAATAAATTGATATCAAAAGAAAAGGGCAAATAATGATTAGAATACAAAAAATTACAAATACATGGACTTTTGGATTCTAATTTACAAATTCATTAAGTCAAATTAATGGAATTTCAAAAAAATCAATTGTCCGATAATGTTGATGTGGATCTGAAAAAATACAGTATATTTTATTCTAGTACACAAACTATTCATACGATTTTAACCACTTGTAACAAAAAATAAAAAAACCTAAATTTTCAAATATTTTTCACAAAAAGTTGAACCTCTATCCAAAAAAGTGGTCCATACTTTCACAAAACTGGTAATGAGAAATTTGAGTCATCTAATGATGATAATTTGATCACATTCTCAAATCATATGTATTGGTCATTGAGAGATTACTACTACATGATTACTTTAATATATGTTTAATGTTATTACTTTTTTTGTTGTAATAACCCAACGGATATCTGATTTAATAAATACTGTTTATGAAAAAATACTGTTTATTTTATTCCAGTACACAAACTACTCTAAATATTTTCACAACTAGTGATAAAAAAAAAAGAGAGAAAAAACTAAATTTTGATCAATTGTTAGCAAAATAGTTTTCACAAAATGGGGTACCTCTATTCATAAAAGTGGTGCCGACTTGCAAAAAAATAGTCATTTGATGATGATAATTTTATCATATTTTCAAAAGAGAAAGGCAAATAATTATTAGAATATAGAAAATTACAAATACATGGACTTTTGGAGTTTAATTTACAAATGCATGAAGTCAAATTAATGGAATTCCAAAAAAAACAATTGTCCGATAATGTTGATGTGGATCAGAAAAAATACAGTATATGTTATTCTAGTACACAAACTACTCATACTATTTTAACCACCTGTAATAAAAAATAAAAAAACCTAAATTAACCTCTATCCACAATAAGTGGTCCGTACTTTCACAAAACTGGTAATGAGAAATTTGAGTGATCTAATGATGATAATTTGATCATATTCTCAAATCATATGTATTGGTCATTAAGAGATTACTACTACATAAGTACTTTAATATATGTTTAATGTTATTACTTTTTTTATTGTAATAATCCAACGGATATCTGATTTGATAACCTGATCGACTAAGGATTTTTTTTTGAAAAAAATATAAAAAAATAAATTGATATCAAAAGAAAAGGGCAAATAATGATTAGAATACAAAAAATTACAAATACATGGACTTTTGGATTCTAATTTACAAATTCGTGAAGTCAAATTAATGGAATTTCAAAAAAATCAATTGTCCGATAATGTTTATGTGGATGTGAAAAAATACGGTTTATTTAATTATATTACACAAACTATTCATATTATTTTCACAACCTGTGATAAAAAAATAAAAATAAAAAACCTAAATTTTCAAATATTTTTCACAAAAAGTTGTACCTCTATCCACAAAAGTGGTGCATACGTGCACAAAACAGGTAATGAAAAATTTGAGTCATCTGATGACGATAATTTGATCAGATTCTAAAATAATATTTATTTGTCATTGAGAAATTACTACTAAATGAGTACTTTCATATATGTTTAATGTTGTTCCTTTTTTTTGATCGAATAACTGAACGAATATTTGATTTGATAACCTGATCGACAATGGATTATTTTTTTTTTAAATATAATAAAATAAAATAAATTGATATCAGAAGAAAAGAGCAAATAATTATTAGAATAGGAAAAATTAAAAAAACATGGACTTTTGGAGTTTAATTTACAAATGCATGAAGTCAAAGTCATGAAATTTCAAACATAATTGAATTGTACGAAAATGCTGATGTGCATATGAAAAATTAATGTTTATTTTATTCAAGTACGCAAAATACCATTACTATTTTGACAACCAGTGATAAAAAAAAAATCAACTAAATTGTGATCACGAGTTTTCAAAATAATCTTGCCTACGTGCACAAAATTGGTGATGCAAAAATGGATATCCAGTTTGATAACCTGATCGGCTAAGGATAATTTATTTAATAAGTAAAATAAAATAAATTGATAACAAAAGAGAAGGGCAAATAATGATTGGTGTAGGGAAATTACAAATACGTGGACTTTTGGAATAAAATTTACAAATGCATGAAGTCAAAGTCATGAAATTTTAAAAAAATGAATTGTCCTAATATGGTGATGTAGATAAGAAAAAATACTGTGTATTTTATTCCAGTACACAAACTACTCTAAATATTTTCACAAATAGTGATAAAAAAAAAAAGAGAAAAAACTAAATTTTGATCATTTGTTAGCAAAATAGTCTTCACAAAAAGGGGTACCTCTATTCATAAAAGTGGTGCCGACGTGCAAAAAAATAGTCATCTGATGATGATAATTTGATCATATTTTCAAAAGAGAAAGGTAGATAATTATTAGAATATATAAAATTACAATACATGGACTTTTGGAGTCTAATTTACAAATGCATGAAGTCAAATTAATGGAATTTCAAAACAATCAAATGTCCGATAATGTTGATGTGGATCTGAAAAAGTACAGTATACTTTATTCTAGTACACAAACTACTCATACTATTTTAACCACCTGTAATAAAAAATAAAAAAAACCTAAATTAAACTCTATCCACAATAAGTGGTCCATACTTTCACAAAACTGGTAATAAGAATTTTGAGTCATCTAATGATGACAATTTGATCATATTCTCAAATCATATGTATTGGTCATTGAGATATTACTACTACATGAGTACTTTAATATATGTTTAATGTTATTACTTTTTTTGTTGTAATAACCCGACGGATATCTGATTTGATAACCTGATCGACTAAGGATTGTTTTTTTAAAAAAAATATAATAAAATAAATTGATATCAAAAGAGAAGGGAAAATAATGATTAGAATACAAAAAATTACAAATACATGGACTTTTGGATTCTAATTTACAAATTCATGAAGTCAAATTAATGGAATTTCAAAAAAATCAATTGTCCAATAATGTTGATGTGGATCTGTAAAAATACAGTATATGTTATTCTAGTACACAAACTACTCATACTATTTTAACCACCTGTAATAAAAAATAAAAAAACCTAAATTAACCTCTATCCACAATAAGTGGTCCATACTTTCACAAAACTGGTAATGAGAAATTTGAGTCATCTAATGATGATAATTTGATCATATTCTCAAATCATATGTATTGGTCATTGAGAGATTACTACTACATGAGTACTTTAATAAATGTTTAATGTTATTACTTTTTTTGTTGTAATAACCCAACGGATATCTGATTTGATAACCTGATCGACTAAGGATTGTTTTTTTAAAAAAATACAACAAAATAAATTGATATCAAAAGAGTAGGGCAAATAATGATTAGAATACAAAAAATTACAAATACATGGACTTCTGGATTCTGATTTACAAATTCGTGAAGTCAAATTAATGGAATTTCAAAAAAATCAATTGTCCGATAATGTTTATGTGGATGTGAAAAAATACGGTTTATTTTATTCTAGCACACAAACTATTCATATTATTTTGACAACCTGTGATAAAAAAAGAAAAATAAAAAAACTAAATTTTAAAATATTTTTCACAAAAAGTTGTACCTCTATCCACAAAAGTGGTGCATACGTGCACAAAATAGGTAATGAAAAATTTGAGTCATCTGATGACGATAATTTGATCAAATTCTAAAATAATACTTATTTGTCATTGAGAAAGTACTACTACGTGAGTACTTTCATATATGTTTAATGTTGTTCCTTTTTTTTTTATCTAATAACTGAACGGATATTTGATTTGATAACCTAATCGACAATGGATTATTTTTTTTTTAAATATAATAAAATAGAATAAATTGATATCAGAAGAAAAGAGCAAATAATTATTAGAATAGGGAAAATTAAAAAAACATGGACTTTTGGAGTTTAATTTACAAATGCATAAAGTCAAAGTCATGAAATTTCAAACATAAATGAATTGTACGAAAATGCTTATGTGGATATGAAAAATTAACGTTTATTATATTCAAGTACGCAAAATACCATTACTATTTTGACAACCAGTGATAAGAAAAAAAAATTCAACTAAATTGTGATCACGAGTTTTCAAAATAGTCTTGCCTACGTGCACAAAATTGGTGATGCAAAAATGGATATCCAGTTTGATAACCTGATCGGCTAAGGATAGTTTATTTAATAAGTAAAATAAAATAAATTGATAACAAAAGTGAAGGGCAAATAATGATTGGAGTTGGGAAAATTACAAATACGTGGACTTTTGGAATCAAATTTACAAATGCATGAAGTCAAGGTCATGAAATTTTAAAAAAATGAATTGTCCTAAAATGGTGATGTAGATATGAAAAAATACTGTTTATCTTATTCAAGTACACAAACTACTATAAATATTTCCACAAATAGTGATAAAAAAAAAAGAGAAAAAACTAAATTTTGATCATTTGTTAGCAAAATAGTCTTCACAAAAAGGGTACATCTATTCATAAAAGTGGTGCCGACGTGCAAAAAAATAGTCATCTGATGATGATAATATGATCATATTTTCAAAAGAGAGAGGCAAATAATTATTAGAATATATATAATTACAAATACATGGACTTTTGGAGTCTAATTTACAAATGCATGAAGTCAAATTAATGGAATTTCAAAAAAATCAATTGTCCGATAATGTTGATGTGGATCTAAAAAAGTACAGTATACTTTAATCTACTACACAAACTACTCATACTATTTTAACCACCTGTAATAAAAAATAAAAAAAACCTAAATTAACCTCTATCCACAATAAGTGGTCCATACTTTCACAAAACTGGTAATGAGAATTTTGAGTCATCTAATGATGACAATTTGATCATATTCTCAAATCATATGTATTTGTCATTGAGAGATTACTACTACATGAGTACTTTAATATATGTTTAATGTAATTACTTTTTTTGTTGTAATAACCCAACGGATATATGATTTGATAACCTGATCGACTAAGGATTGTTTTTTTTAAAAAATATAACAAAATAAATTGATATCAAAAGAAAAGGGCAAATAATGATTAGAAAACAAAAAATTACAAATACATGGACTTTTGGATTCTGATTTACAAATTCATGAAGTCAAATTAATGGAATTTCAAAAAAATCAATTGTCCGATAATGTTTATCTGGATGTGAAAAAATACGGTTTATTTTATTCTGTTACACAAACTATTCATACTATTTTGACAACCTGTGATAAAAAAAGAAAAATAAAAAAACTAAATTTTGAAATATTTTTCACAAAAAGTTGTACCTCTATCCACAAAAGTGGTGCATACGTGCACAAAACAGGTAATGAAAAATTTGAGTCATCTGATGACGATAATTTGATCAGATTCTAAAATAATATTTATTTGTCATTGAGAAATTACTACTACATGAGTACTTTCATATATGTTTAATGTTGTTCCTTTTTTTGATCTAATAACTGAACGGATATTTGATTTGATAACCTGATCGACAATGGATTATTTTTTTTTAAATATAATAAAATAAAATAAATTGATATCAGAAGAAAAGAGCAAATAATTATTAGAATAGGGAAAATTACAAAAACATGGACTTTTGGAGTTTAATTTAAAAATGCATGAAGTCAAAGTCATGAAATTTCAAATATAAATGAATTGCACGAAAATGCTGATGTGGATAGGAAAAATTAACGTTTATTTTATTCAAGTACGCAAAATACCATTTTTATTTTAACAACCAGTGATAAAAAAAAAAATCAACTAAATTGTGATCACGAGTTTTCAAAATAGTCTTGCCTACGTGCACAAAATTGGCGATGAAAAAATGGATATCGAGTTTGATAACCTGATCGACTAAGGATAGTTTATTTAATAAGTAAAATAAAATAAATTGATAACAAAAGAGAAGGGCAAATAATGATTTGAGTAGGGAAAATTACAAATACATGGACTTTTGGAATCAAATTTACAAATGCATGAATTCAAAGTCATGAAATTTAAAAAAAAATGAATTGTCCTAAAATGGTGATGTAGATATGAAAAAATACTGTGTCTTTTATTCCAGTACACAAACTACTATAAATATTTTCACAAATAGTGATAAAAAAAAAAAGAGAAAAAACTAATTTTTGATCATTTGATAGCAATATAGTCTTCACAAAAAGGGGTACCTCTATCCATAAAAGTGGTGCCGAGATGCAAAAAAATAGTCATCTGATGATAATAATTTGATCATATTTTCAAAAGAGAAAGGAAAATAATTATTAGAATATATAAAATTACAAATACATGGACTTTAGAAGTCTAATTTACAAATGCATGAAGTCAAATTAATGGAATTTCAAAAAAATCAATTGTCCGATAACGTTGATGTGGATCTGAAAAAATACAGTATATTTTATTCTAGTACACAAACTATTCATACTATTTTAACCACCTGTAATAAAAAATAAAAAAACCTAAATTAACCTCTATCCACAATAAGTGGTCCATACTTTCACAAAACTGGTAATGAGAATTTTGAGTCATCTAATGATGATAATTTGATCATATTCTCAAATCATATGTATTGGTCATTGAGAGATTACTACTACATGAGTACTTTAATATATGTTTAATGTTATTACTTTTTTTGTTGTAATAACCCAACGGATATCTGATTTGATAACCTGATCGACTAAGGATTGTTTTTAAAAAAATATATAATAAAATAAATTGATATCAAAAGAAAACGGGAAATAATGATTAGAATACAAAAAATTACAAATACGTGGACTTTTGGATTGTAATTTACAAATTCATGAAGTCAAATTAATGGAATTTCAAAAAAATCAATTGTCCGATAATGTTTATGTGGATGTGAAAAAATACGGTTTACTTTATTCTAGCACACAAACTATTCATATTATTTTGACAACTTGTGATAAAAAAAAGAAAAATAAAAAAACTAAATTTTGAAATATTTTTCACAAAAAGTTGTACCTCTATCCACAAAAGTGGTGCATACGTGCACAAAACAGGTAATGAAAAATTTGAGTCATCTGATGACGATAATTTGATCAGATTCTAAAATAATATTTATTTGTCATTGAGAAATTACTACTACATGAGTACTTTCATATATGTTTAATGTTGTTCCTTTTTTTGATCTAATAACTGAACGGATATTTGATTTGATAACCTGATCGACAATGGATTATTATTTTTTTAAATATAATAAAATAAAATAAATTGATATCAGAAGAAAAGGGCAAATAATTATTAGAATAGGGAAAATTAAAAAAACATGGACTTTCGGAGTTTAATTTAAAAATGCATGAAGTCAAAGTCATGAAATTTCAAACATAAATGAATTGCACGAAAATGCTGATCTGGATATGAAAAATTAACGTTTATTTTATTCAAGTACGCAAAATACCATTACTATTTTGACAACCAGTGATAAAAAAAAAAAATCAACTAAATTGTGATCACGAGTTTTCAAAATAGTCTTACCTACGTGCACAAAATTGGCGATGAAAAAATGGATATCGAGTTTGATAACCTGATCGACTAAGGATAGTTTATTTAATAAGTAAAATAAAATAAATTGATAACAAAAGAGAAGGGCAAATAATGATTGGAGTAGGGAAAATTACAAATACATGGACTTTTGGAATCAAATTTACAAATGCATGAATTCATAGTCATGAAATTTAAAAAAAATGAATTGTCCTAAAATGGTGATGTAGATATGAAAAAATACTGTGTCTTTTATTCCAGTACACAAACTACTATAAATATTTTCACAAATAGTGATAAAAAAAAAAAGAGAAAAAACTAATTTTTGATCATTTGATAGCAATATAGTCTTCACAAAAAGGGGTACCTCTATCCATAAAAGTGGTGCCGACATGCAAAAAAATAGTCATCTGATGATAATAATTTGATCATATTTTCAAAAGAGAAAGGCAAATAATTATTAGAATATATAAAATTACAAATACATGGACTTTAGAAGTCTAATTTACAAATGCAGGAAGTCAAATTAATGGAATTTCAAAAAAATCAATTGTCCGATAACGTTGATGTGGATCTGAAAAAATACAGTATATTTTATTCTAGTACACAAACTATTCATACTATTTTAACCACCTGTAATAAAAAATAAAAAAACCTAAATTAACCTCTATCCACAATAAGTGGTCCATACTTTCACAAAACTGGTAATGAGAATTTTGAGTCATCTAATGATGATAATTTGATCATATTCTCAAATCATATGTATTGGACATTGAGAGATTACTACTACATGAGTATTTTAATATTTTTTAATGTTATTACTTTTTTTGTTGTAATAACCCAACGGATATCTGATTTGATAACCTGATCGACTAAGGATTGTTTTTTTTTTAAAATATAATAAAATAAATTGATATCAAAAGAGAAGGGCAAAGAATGATTAGAATACAAAAAATTACAAATACGTGGACTTTTGGATTCTAATTTACAAATTCATGAAGTCAAATTAATGGAATTTCAAAAAATCAATTGTCCGATAATGTTTATGTGGATGTGAAAAAATACGGTTTATTTTATTCAAGCACACAAACTATTCATATTATTTTGACAACTTGTGATAAAAAAAAGAAAAATAAAAAAACTAAATTTTGAAATACTTTTCTCTAAAAGTTGTACCTCTATCCACAAAAGTGGTGCATACGTGCACAAAACAAGTAATGAAAAATTTGATCATATGATGATGATAATTTGATCAAATTCTAAAATAATACTTATTTGTCATTGAGAAATTACTACTACGTGAGTACTTTCATATATGTTTAATGTTGCTCCTTTTTTTTTGATCTAATAACTGAACGGATATTTGATTTGATAACCTGATCGACAATGGATTATTTTTTTTTTAAATATAATAAAATAAAATAAATTGATATCAGAAGAAAAGAGCAAATAATTATTAGAATAGGGAAAATTAAAAAAACATGGACTTTCGGAGTTTAATTTAAAAATGCATGAAGTCAAAGTCATGAAATTTCAAACATAAATGAATTGCACGAAAATGCTGATCTGGATATGAAAAATTAACGTTTATTTTATTCAAGTACGCAAAATACCATTACTATTTTGACAACCAGTGATAAAAAAAAAAAATCAACTAAATTGTGATCACGAGTTTTCAAAATAGTCTTGCCTACGTGCACAAAATTGGCAATGAAAAAATGGATATCGAGTTTGATAACCTGATCGGATAAGGATAGTTTATTTAATAAGTAAAATAAAATAAATTGATAACAAAAGAGAAGGGCAAATAATGATTGGAGTAGGGAAAATTACAAATACGTGGACTTTTGGAATCAAATTTACAAATGCATGAATTCAAAGTCATGAAATTTAAAAAAAAATGAATTATCCTAAAATGGTGATGTAGATATGAAAAAATACTGTGTCTTTTATTCCAGTACACAAACTACTATAAATATTTTCACAAATAGTGATAAAAAAAAAAAGAGAAAAAACTAATTTTTGATCATTTGATAGCAATATAGTCTTCACAAAAAGGGGTACCTCTATCCATAAAAGTGGTGCCGACATGCAAAAAAATAGTCATCTGATGATAATAATTTGATCAAATTTTCAAAAGAGAAAGGCAAATAATTATTAGAATATATAAAATTACAAATACATGGACTTTTGAAGTCTAATTTACAAATGCATGAAGTCAAATTAATGGAATTTCAAAAAAATCAATTGTCCGATAACGTTGATGTGGATCTGAAAAAATACAGTATATTTTATTCTAGTACACAAACTATTCATACTATTTTAACCACCTGTAATAAAAAATTAAAAAACCTAAATTAACCTCTATACACAATAAGTGGTCCATACTTTCACAAAACTAGTAATGAGAATTTTGAGTCATCTAATGATGATAATTTGATCATATTCTCAAATCATATGTATTGGTCATTGAGAGATTACTACTACATGAGTACTTTAATATATGTTTAATGTTATTATTTTTTTTGTTGTAATAACCCAACGGATATCTGATTTGATAACCTGATCGACTAAGGATTGTTTTTTTAAAAAAATATAATAAAATAAATTGATATCAAAAGAGAAGGGCAAATAATGATTAGAATACAAAAAATTACAAATACGTAGACTTTTGGATTCTAATTTATAAATTCATGAAGTCAAATTAATGGAATTTCAAAAAAATCAATTGTCCGATAATGCTTATGTGGATGTGAAAAAATACGGTTTATTTTATTCTAGTACACAAACTATTCATATTATTTTGACAACCTGTGATAAAAAAAGAAAAATAAAAAAACTAAATTTAGAAATATTTTTCACAAAAAGTTGTACCTCTATCCACAAAAGTGGCGCATACGTGCACAAAACAGGTAATGAAAAATTTGAGTCATCTGATGACGATAATTTGATCAGATTCTAAAATAATACTTATTTGTCATTGAGAAATTACTACTACGTGAGTACTTTCATATATGTTTAATGTTGTTCCTTTTTTTTTTATCTAATAACTGAACGGATATTTGATTTGATAACCTGATCGACAATGGATTATTTTTTTTTTAAATATAATAAAATAAAATAAATTGATATCAGAAGAAAAGAGCAAATAATTATTAGAATAGGGAAAATTACAAAAACATGGACTTTTGGAGTTTAATTTACAAATGCATGAAGTCAAAGTCATGAAATTTCAAACATAAATGAATTGCACGAAAATGCTGATGTGGATATGAAAAATTAACGTTTATTTTATTCAATTACGCAAAATACCATTACTATTTTGACAACCAGTGATAAAAAAAAAAATCAACTAAATTGTGATCACGAGTTTTCAAAATAGTCTTGCCTACGTGCACAAAATTGGTGATGCAAAAATGGATATCCAGTTTGATAACCTGATCGGCTAAGGATAGTTTATTTAATAAGTAAAATAAAATAAATTGATAACAAAAGAGAAGGGCAAATAATGATTGGAGTAGGGAAAATTACAAATACGTGGACTTTTGGAATCAAATTTACAAATGCATGAAGTCAAAGTCATGAAATTTAAAAAAAAATGAATTGTCCTAAAATGGTGATGTAGATATGAAAAAATACTGTGTATTTTATTCCAGTACACAAACTACTCTAAATATTTTCACAAATAGTGATAAAAAAAAAGAGAAAAAAAACTAAAATTTGATCATTTGTTAGCAAAATAGTCATCACAAAAAGGGGTACCTCTATTCATAAAAGTGGTGCCGACGTGCAAAAAAATAGTCATCTGATGATGATAATTTGATCATATTTTCAAAAGAGAAAGGAAAATAATTATTAGAATATATGAAATTACAAATACATGGACTTTTAGAGTCTAATTTACAAATGCGTGAAGTCAAATTAATGGAACTTCAAAAAAATCAATTGTCCGATAATGTTGATGTGGATCTGAAAAAATACAGTATATTTTATTCTAGTACACAAACTATTCATACTATTTTAACCACCTGTCATAAAGAATAAAAAAACCTAAATTAACCTCTATCCACAATAAGTGGTCCATACTTTCACAAAACTGGTAATGAGAATTTTGAGTCATCTAATGATGATAATTTGATCATATTCTCAAATCATATGTATTGGTCATTGAGAGATTACTACTACATGAGTACTTTAATATATGTTTAATATTATTACTTTTTTTGTTGTAATAACCCAACGGATATCTGATTTGATAACCTGATCGACTAAGGATTATTTTTTTAAAAAAATATAATAAAATAAATTGATATCAAAAGAAAACGGCAAATAATGATTAGAATACAAAAAATTACAAATACGTGGACTTTTGGATTCTAATTTACAAATTCATGAAGTCAAATTAATGGAATTTCAAAAAAATCAATTGTCCGATAATGTTTATGTGGATGTGAAAAATACGGTTTATTTTATTCTAGCACACAAACTATTCATATTATTTTGACAACTTGTGATAAAAAAAAGAAAAATAAAAAAACTAAATTTTGAAATATTTTTCACAAAAAGTTGTACCTCTATCCACAAAAGTGGTGCATACGTGCACAAAACAGGTAATGAAAAATTTGAGTCATCTGATGACGATAATTTGATCAGATTCTAAAATAATATTTATTTTTCATTGAGAAATTAATACTACGTGAGTACTTTCATATATGTTTAATGTTGTTCCTTTTTTTTTTATCTAATAACTGAACGGATATTTGATTTGATAACCTGATCGACAATGAATTATTATTTTTTTAAATATAATAAAATAAAATAAATTGATATCAGAAGAAAAGAGCAAATAATTATTAGAATAGGGAAAATTACAAAAACATGGACTTTTGGAGTTTAATTTACAAATGCATGAAGTCAAAGTCATGAAATTTCAAACATAAATGAATTGCACGAAAATGCTGATGTGGATATGAAAAATTAACGTTTATTTTATTCAAGTACGCAAAATACCATTACTATTTTGACAACCAGTGATAAAAAAAAAAATCAACTAAATTGTGATCACGAGTTTTCAAAATAGTCTTGCCTACGTGCACAAAATTGGTGATGCAAAAATGGATATCCAGTTTGATAACCTGATCGGCTAAGGATAGTTTATTTAATAAGTAAAATAAAATAAATTGATAACAAAAGAGAAGGTCAAATAATGATTGGTGCAGGGAAAATTACAAATACGTGGACTTTTGGAATCAAATTTACAAATGCATGAAGTCAAAGTCATGAAATTTAAAAAAAAATGAATTGTCCTAAAATGGTGATGTAGATATGAAAAAATACTGTGTATTTTATTCCAGTACACAAACTACTCTAAATATTTTCACAAATAGTGATAAAAAAAAAAAGAGAAAAAACTAAAATTTGATCATTTGTTAGCAAAATAGTCTTCACAAAAAGGGGTACCTCTATTCATAAAAGTTGTGCCGACGTGCAAAAAAATAGTCATCTGATGATGATAATTTGATCATATTTTCAAAAGAGAAAGGAAAATAATTATTAGAATTTATAAAATTACAAATACATGGACTTTTGGAGTCTAATTTACAAATGCATGAAGTCAAATTAATGGAATTTCAAAAAAATCAATTGTCCGATAATGTTGATGTGGATCTGAAAAAATACAGTATATGTTATTCTAGTACACAAACTACTCATACTATTTTAACCACCTGTAATAAAAAATAAAAAAACCTAAATTAACCTCTATCCACAATAAGTGGTCCATACTTTCACAAAACTGGTAATGAGAATTTTGAGTCATCTAATGATGATAATTTGATCATATTCTCAAATCATATGTATTGGTCATTGAGAGATTACTACTACATGAGTACTTTAATATATGTTTAATGTTATTACTTTTTTTGTTGTAATAACCCAACGGATATCTGATTTGATAACCTGATCGACTAAGGATTGTTTTTTTAAAAAAATATAATAAAATAAATTGATATCAAAAGAGAAGGGCAAATAATGATTAGAATACAAAAAATTACAAATACGTGGACTTTTGGATTCTAATTTACAAATTCATGAAGTCAAATTAATGAAATTTCAAAAAAATCAATTGTCCGATAATGTTTATGTGGATGTGAAAAAATACGGTTTATTTTATTCTAGTACACAAACTATTCATATTATTTTGACAACCTGTGATAAAAAAATAAAAATAAAAAAACTAAATTTTGAAATATTTTTCACAAAATGTTGTACCTCTATCCACAAAAGTGGCGCATACGTGCACAAAACAGGTAATGAAAAATTTGAGTCATCTGATGACGATAATTTGATCAGATTCTAAAATAATATTTATTTGTCATTGAGAAATTACTACTACATGAGTACTTTCATATATGTTTAATGCTGTTCCTTTTTTTTGATCTAATAACTGAACGGATATTTGATTTGATAACCTGATCGAATTGGGAATTGATGAATTTTAAGGAAGCCAGCCAGATTATATAGAAGATTTCTTCTCAAACAGGTTGTCTGTTACTTGTACGGGTTTCCATTTAGAAAGGGTTTGATTAAGAGACTTTTATTGGATTGCATTGTCTCATTCACTATTTGTAATCCATGTATAAGGATACCTGGACAAGGGAAGTGTATTGAGAGTTTGGTAAGAAGGAGCTCAAAAGTTCTTCATTCTAATTTTGGTAAATTCTTACTATTTGGAACAAATTGTAATATATATCTAACAGTGTTTGCAAGTTTATGGTGTTTGGAATGTTATTTGAAATAGGGTTAAGTGCATTAAACCCCTTTTAACTATCTTCTCTCTCTCAAAAAACTCCCATCAACTATCATTTAAACAGCACTATCTTTCTCTTTAAAAAAAACCTCCCTCAACTATCATTTGGACACTAAACCCCCTGAACTATCTTCTCTTTCTACAATAAACTCCAAATCATTAAATTACTGTCCAAAATCTAACCTTAGTTGACACACGTGACTTACTCCAAATTTAGAATGCCAAAAATACCCTTATGACTGCTAGACCCATTATATATATAAATACACCCTATATCTCAACCTCTACAACCAACATATCTTATTTTATTATATTTTCTTCTTATATATCTCTTTATATGTATTTATTTATTTTTATTGTATTTTATAAAAAAACATTTATTCTTATTGACTTATAATTTTGTATTTATTATATTATATATAATTGTATTTATATATGTCTCTTATTTTATTGTATTTTCTTCTTTTATATATATATATATATATATATATATATATATATATATATATTATATTTATTTATTTATTTATTATTATATATATCTTATATTTATATATATATTATTTATTATATTATATTATATTTTTGAGCAAGAAAATTTTTATTTATTCTATTTTATAAAAAAAATTATAAATGAAAACTTGAACTGAAAAATGAAATCTAAAATTAAAAGAAGCTTTCAAATTATGCCTAAGGATTGTCAAAATTTTGACATCACTTTCATTTTTTCAAAAATGAAAACTGTATTATCAATTACGATTTTTGCTGTGACTTTCAAAAAAAATGAAATTGAAAGCTGAAATCTGGAATTGGAAGTGCTACCAAACAGGGCTTTAATCTATTTCACCAATAATCATACATATTAACTAAGGACAAAAAAGTAATTTGAATTTTTCATTAAATCTAGTTGACGATTTGTCCTTAAGTGTGTGTTTCTTATAGTTCAAGAGAGTTTCTTGTAATGGTAATAGTTCAAGGGGTCAATTTGTAGTTCGGGGAGATTTCTTACAAACTGTGATAGTTTAGTGGCGTTCTTGCAATCTAGTGATAGTTCAGGGGGCCAATTTGTAGTTCAGGAAGGTTTTTTGCAATATGGTGATAGTTCGGGGGGCTTAATGCACTTAACCCTTTGCAATATATATTTAGAATTTTGCAGTGTTGATTTATGAAAATAACAGAATTGCACAAGGCTTTGTCCATTTTTATAAAAAAATATATATATATAACAAGGTTTGTCAATTTTTTTAAAAAATTATAACAATACTTTGTCAATTTTTTATAAAAATATTAATAAGACTTGTCAAAAATAGTTGGCAACAGTTGAAGCAACCAAACATGTTTTCAATGTTTTGATTTCAAATTTCTCAAAACATATTGACGTTACCAAACACGTTATGCATTTTCTGTTTTCATAAATTATAAAGCACAACAATGTTACCTAACGCATTTTTAATTAATATTCAAAATACTAATATAACATAACACGTATTATGTTCTAGACTAAAATAAAAACAATATTAAAACAATCATCCAAACGAGCCCTATGAAAACTTGTAACCGTTGGACAGTTACAAGATTTTATGGGGGCTTTAAAGGCCCAACCTTTACTTTTAGATTTATTGTGCTTTACGGCTTTTAATTTTTCGACTGATTTGGACTTCATTACAAATATAGACATTGGGCTTTCTTGTTTATAAATATTTATTTCTCTCTCTCTCAAATTTCACAATCTTTCTTAAGTTCTATTTCCCATAGGCCGGAAAAATACGGACGGCTCATACTTGCACGTTAACAGAACGTGATTTATTTACACCAGTTATTTCTAATTTATTATTTTGTATTTCATATTAAACATTCATTTCTTTTTGCAAATTTATAAATTTTAATTATGTATAAGAAATAAAAAAATTCCTTAATATTAATGATTCATTTGGTTAAATATTTATCCCTATTATATTACTCATTAGTTTATTAATAATTTTATTACATATTTTTTCAAAATCACAAATATTAGTAATTTTAATTTTATGGACACAAAATTAGTCTGGTACTCCCGTTGTTTTTTTAGAAGAAAAGAAATAACATAATTGTTCAAAAGTACTCACACACTATACAACTGCCTCGAAAACAATTTCCGCGTCAGAATACTTTTGTGTCATGCAAGAGTAGTTGTATGCAATGCTAATATTGCATCCATTAGTAAAATGCTGTAAGCCCTCCCATACTATAAAGTTGATCATGCAATATTTATGCTCGAAGTCTAGTTTGTATTTTGATATGATTTTATCCTTTAAATAGACTTCAGCTCGAAGCAAAGTTTCATATTTCTAAGCTTTCAACAAAATTGAAATTTTAAATGTTAGATTCAACTATACATTACATTTTCAGAGTTAAATACTAGAAGTTTGAGATGTTGGTGTAAACCGATTGAGAAGGTCAGCCTTGTCCATCAACACTAGTGCAAATCACCAATGTAACGTTACACATGTAAATAAAATTATCATCTATTTTTTCTATAGAGGTCTAACTGAAACAGAATCTATCTCACATCACACACATCTTTCAAATGAACACCTTATGTAGAGGTGACGCCTTTAACTGAGACACCATAAAAAACAATACCACTTTTGAAGCTATCTCAAATCACACACAACTTTGTAATAACTTCCACCCCGAGTATATATC
The DNA here is from genome assembly GCA_026545225.1 of Cornus controversa. Lineage (NCBI taxonomy): Eukaryota > Viridiplantae > Streptophyta > Magnoliopsida > Cornales > Cornaceae > Cornus > Cornus controversa. The sequence continues at coordinate 50,321,796 of CM048848.1, forward strand.
GAATTCATTGTATATGTCGAATTTATCTTTTATCAATTGATATAGTTTTAAGTAGTAGTCTTTCAATCTACTTTTAAGTAGTGGTTTTGTTTCATCTAGTTTTAAGTGCTAGTAGTCTTTTAATCTATTTTAAACAATAGTTTTGTTAAAAATATTTACACACACGCCCTGTAATACTATTATTCTTAAACTTTGACGAGTTATTTTAATTTGTATAGATCTGAAAATATTTGAGCTGACTTTCAAATTGATATATCAGGTTGATTATATTTACAAGAAACTCCATATCAAAACAAATATTATCAAGTTGGTCAACAATTATGTTTTCACTCGCTAATAAAGGAGTCAAACTTTTTTAATATTAAATTTGAATATAATAATACTAAAACATAAAATTTAAATAAAAAAATTTAAATTAACAAATTGAAATATTTTTTATTATGGAGGCGATATCATGACTCCTTTTTTCTGCAATTGCACTTCACTTTTTTTCTTTTTAAAATACATGACAAAAATTTCCTTAACCTCGTTATATTTTATAATACCGTACTATCATTCTCACTAAATACTTCTTAACTTTTTTTTACTGGCATATTTAAGTTCCAAAACCATTATTGGAAACAAATACTTGTAACAAAGAAGAAGAAAAAAAAACTAAAAATAAAAGTTCTTAGGCACACCAAAAATAGAGTGTCACATAACCCAATAGAAAAGAATGTACTAAAATAGGAAGAACACAAATAGAATTAGCCTCCAATTAAATGATTTTCTTCTTTCTTATTTTCATTCTTCTCTTAAATAGCAAATATCAGTGATAATTAAATAATTTTCTCACTTAGATTCTGTTGAAATTTATATAAACACCAATATCAGTGATAATTAAATAATTTTCTCACTCAGATTCTATTGAAATTTATATAAACACCATTTTCTAGACAGACATGAATGCTAAATGAAAAAATAAAAATAAGAAAAACAGTAACCCAATTAAACATATTATTACGATGTTCTAAAATTTTCAACGCATCAAAACAATATAAATATCTTAGATGCTTCTTCTTTGAAAATATAATGCAAAATTAAACGTAAAGAACTCCAAAAGACGCTACTAAATTACAAACACACACACACACATATGCAATGATCACGATTTCTGATTTTAAACTAATGCCAGAAGAAAAAGAAAAGAAGAGAGAATCCCAGAAGCAATCAACGATAATTGATATGATCAATTCTTAATTTTGAGAAGCAAAAAAAATAGAGGGTTAAATGTTAACCGGAGAGAGAGGTGGAAACAAAAAAAATTCCATAATTGAAAGGGTAGTTATGATATTTGAGAAAAAATAATCAATTATTTATGAAGTTATGGTTAGAAGTGTCATTTCTTTTAAATTGGAGTGCAATAGTAGAAAAGGGGGTGCCAATATCGCTTCCGTTATATTATTATACGCTATAGATGTCACTGTTATTTTTAATTTTTTAAATTCAATTTTGAATAAATATAATATATATTAGTTAGTTTATACTATATAATTTTAATAAACAGAGTTCACTTTTAATTCAATTTGCAATAAACATAGTTCACTTTTAAAATAATTACTGTTGTACTTAACTTCATAAATAAGATAGTTAAGCATTAATAAGTTTAACACATTTTAAATTATATATTCGTATCTAATATAAACATATATCAATGAATGTGGGACACACTCATCCAAATTGTTGCATGCATATTATTAAGTGTAAATTACTCTTCCCTCTTTCTTAAGATTTTGCCTAATTACTCGAATTAAAATTTTTAAAATATGGTGGTCATCCTCCCCGAGGTTTGGTTGACTTTATTACAAATACTCCTCCCGTTAATTGACAATTAGTTCCTTGAAGTCAAGTAGCATAAAAAAACTCAAAATGTCAAAACTACCCTTGGTGGCAGTAGTTTTGTGGTGCCATTGATAGAGAAAATATGTATATAAAATATGTAATCTTAGTCAAAGGATTAGAAATTAAGGTTATTATTGCACAAAAACACTATAACTTTAGGGTACTTTTGTAATTGTATATTAGATGTAATTTTTTTAACGGATCGTTAGTTTGACACGGGTGTCAGAGTAATTTTGAAAAAAAATTAATTTGATGGTAATTAAACCAAATTTCAGGGAAGGTCAGAGTAATTTATCCTTAATATACATAAGAAAGAGGACTGCTAGCGACAGTCGCTCAAGCTAGTGTCCTTACATAGTTGCTGTAGAAATCACTTCCAAAAATTAAATGTTTTCTTGCAATAAATGTCCTACTTTTTCATCAATCAATATACCTTCTAATTCTAAAGTATTTACACTGGTACCATCAACAAACAAATAAAATTATACACATAAAGTATTAAAATATTTTTATTAATATTTTTTTTATATTGTCCTACTTTTAAATATTTTTAATAATCTATATACTTATTATAATCATTTCCTATATAATTTTTAAAATTTTGTAATTATGGTTAATTGAATAAGTATATAGATTATTAAAAATATTAATAAAAATAAAATTATAAACATAAAGTATATAGATTAATTGAATAAGTATATAGATTATTAAAAATATTAATAAAAAATAAAATTATAAACATAAAGTATATAGATGAATTGAATAAGTATATAGATTATTATTGTTAATGGAATAAGTATATAGATTATTAAAAATATTTAAAAGCTGGAAAATATAAAAAAAAATATTAATAAAATTATTTTAATACTTTAAAAATATGTTCTTTAATTCAATTAACCATAATTACAAAATTTTAAAAATTATATAGGAAATGATTATAATAAGTATATAGATTATTAAAAATATTTAAAAGTAGGACAATATAAAAAAAAATATTAATAAAAATATTTTAATACTTTATGTTTATAATTTTATTTGTTTATTGATGGCACCAGTGTAAATAATTAGAAGGTATATTCATTGATGAAAAAGTATAACATTTATTACAGAAAAACACTTAATTTTTGGAATTGATTTTCATCAATCAGTGAAGCGAGTGACTGTGCAAGAACACTCGCTTGAGCGACTGTCGCTAGCACTCCTCGTATAAGAAAAAGTGCTAACACAATAAATCTAACTTGCTGAGTGACACTCACGTGTGGCAGCAATTCACATACATTTGAGCCGCATGCGCCCAATTTGTGGATACGCACACAGTGCGCAAGTCGTCAATATAAAGTGCGGATACGCGCGCGGGGTGGAGTTGCCAATATAAAGTATAAACTTGGACAGTGTGTGTCTTCCATTCTCACTTTCGGTGTTATTTCTGAGTCTCCACATCCAGAGCAAGTAAGAGAGATGATGAATAACCTTCCTGACAACATCGTGATCAACATTCTCTCAAGACTACCCATCAAAACCCTCATGTGTTGCAGGTGCGTATGCAAACTCTAGTGTGATTTAGCACACGGCCCTCGATTGATTCAGTCGCACCTCAACAATTGATCGTCTCAGAAAAACTCTAGTTTCATTCTCAACAGTAGCATCTGCTTCGATCACGACTCTTTTCGCAGCTAAATCTATTTCCTTGAACACAATGAAACCCTCGGCGGTTACACTTGTGAAGAGGTCAGTTTTGCACTACCGAATCTCCAAAAGTTCCGAGTAGTCAATTCTTGTAACGGTCTGCTTTGTTTGGTCCATGCATGAACAGAAATACAATTTATGTATGATTGTGTCCCTAACAGTAGTGACGGGTTAGGCAGTTTCTATGATCCGAAGAGATGAACTATATATGGTAGTCTCGCGATTGTCGGTACTCGAAGACATCACAAAACATAAAAAAATACGTCGGTAAAGTTAAGTCATACCAGAAAACTCAAAAGAAATGAATCTGAAAGAGAAGATAAGCAGTTGCAGAGAATTTGTGACGAAGTGTCAAGACAAAAAACACAAATGTAGCGTCCTCGGCAGGGTCCTCGATACAAGCAACAAAATAATACTATCATCTATAAAAATTCCCTCCAGTTTGGACAACCTATAAAAATTTCCTCTAGTTTGAGCAAACTCATACTGAAGAGACTGGGCCAAAGTGTAGAAAAATCCTCCAGTCACTCACATAGACTAACTGATATGCAAACGGCCAAACCCAAGAGGAATCAAGCCCAATGTTCAACAAAAGTCCCAAAAAATGATTTCAAAAGGAAGAATGGGCTCAATCGCCCTTTTAAAGGCCAAAACAACCGAACATATACATCAGTCCAAGCTCTATTAGGAATCTATGTGCTTGAGAGAAAAGATAACTGCAAATAAATACATTTGAGTCCTAAAAGATTCAAATTTTAACTTGTATAGATATCTGAAAAGATGAATGAAAAAAATCCTAATTCTGACGTTTCTTTCTCTAAAAAAATAGTGTTATTAATTTTTGAGTGTGTGCAACAAATTAATTGGCAAAAAATTAGCTAAGCAATTTTTTATACCAACAATATGAATTAAGCTTTTAATTTACTTTTCAATTCTTGTAGTTAATTTCAATCGATTAGTTTATTGATATTGTTTTTTACATGTTATTATGTTCTATGTTCTAGTATCTCGAATCTCCTATGAGTTTTCATGTTTAGTCGTCCACATTAAAATCATAATTTAACATAATCATTCCAAGTATATTAGGATGAGATGTTGACAATCCCCTTTCGTTTTATATGACTTTTTTGTGTGTTACTAATTTGATGGCTGTGAAGATGCATGATCAAAAATTACATAAAAAATTATGGTACATTCATGTCATTTTTCATGGTATCGTATGCCTCAAATTGTATTAAGTTGGCCTGTTTATGGACACACGTAAAGTTATTCTGACACTCCAGTAAAAAAATTTCTGAAACATTATTTTTCAGAGATAATTATGTTATTTTTGTATTGGAAAAATCAATGAAGTGTGTTAGTACTTTTGCGCCATGCAAGAGTGGACTGTATGCAATGCGAATATAGCATCATTTGTGTTAGTAAAACGCTCATTATTGCTCTTAGTAAAATCGTGAAATTGCTTTCACACTCTTCTGCCTCTCATTATTTATGTGCCTTAAGACAACTTATCATGCTCGAAGTCTAGTTTGTATTTTAAATATGCTACATTGTTTCATATCTCTAGGTTTTATGATTACTTCTACTTCTAACAAAATTGGGATTTTAGATATCAAATTGAATGATAGAATAAATTTTCAAAGTTAAATAATAAATTTCAAGATGTTGGCGTAAACCGATTTATGTTACAAATAAAGTAAAAATTATGTTTGAATCCATTCTGGCCACGGCGTACTCATTCGCTGGACAGATCATATACGCGTTCGTTCACAAGTAATGTAAGTTAAGCATGCAAAAGCCTTAAGTCATAAATATGCAACTTGGTAGTTTTAAAACAAAAAAAAATGTATTGATGTTGTTATATGTAATATGTTATAAACATGTTACTTGGTAGTTCTAAAACAATAAAAATTTATTGATGGTGTTATGTGTAGAAACACAATGTTGATTATAGTTTTTTGGTTTTTATTATTTACAATTTTAACTGATAATAAGGTAATGATGTATTGCTAGTAGGGGTGACAAATTAGGTGCAAACCCGTCAACCTGTCCATGTTCACCTAGTCAAAAATGGATATGGATAAATATAAATCAATTAATTGACGGGTTAATTGGGTTGAATATGGTACCCATATTTAATCCATCTTCCATCACCTATAGAACAAAACGTGGACTAAAGTTTCTCTCTTCGATCACACCTCTCTCTCTCTTTTCCTCTTTCTCTCTCTTCGATCCCACCCTCACTCTCATCGATTTGCCTTTCTCTACTCTTTAATTCCGCCCCTCACTCTTCTATATGCCTCTATCGCTCTTTCTCTCTCCGTGTATGTATATATATATATGTGGGCAAATTATTTATAGTACTTTTTTAGATATATATATATATATATATAGGGGTATGTTCTCTTTTCCACCCAATGGAAGAACATACCCATATTTTACTTCCAGTAAAAAATTTTAAAAAATTCACAAAAATATAAAATGTTAAATTTATTTTATTTTTAAGTTTAAGCAAATTGTCAAGTTGTATTGAATGTGTAAAATAGAAAGTTAATATTGTTTACAATTTAAATAGGGAAAGTTAATATTATTTACAATTTAAATAGGGAGCTGATATTCCTCTTTCCTTTACAATCAAATTACACAAGAGTCCTTATACAATAGAATGATTGGTTCTTATACTTATAATGACATAATTGCACTTCTATTTAACATTTAACATATTGGTAGTTACATACTATAGGAATCTTACTTTTAAGGATAAAAAAAAATGTGATTAAGATAAAAACTATTTGAGTTGGATGAAAATTTTATATCAAAGTATTTGAGAGAAAACATTAAATTGAAAGTAAATCAATCTATACAATAAACCGTAATCTTTAATTATTTTTTTTTATCTTTTTTGTGCAAAAGATATGTTAAATTGAATTTAAAATCAAAGAAAATCCTAGTTTTCCTTAAATAGAAATTATGTAGTATAGTTTAATAAACGAGCCAAGGAAAGCTTGTTTGATTTAAAAAAAGACTTTTCAAAAATACATAATTATTAATTTAAAATTGTAATTAAACTCGATAAATTTGATCTTGTTGTTGGAAAATATAAGAACGTGAATCAGCTGAATCAATTTCATGCACAATTAATCACATGTGGGCTTGGAACCAATAGCTTTACCCACAACAGATTATTGGCGTTCTACTCAAACCCATATCATGGTAGTTGTAACAGGTCAGACGCTTATCGATGACTAAAAATTTTAAGTTATTAGGTACTGTTATTTACCCGCCCATTTATTCCCATTCGGATCCGATTTGAAAAAAAGAAAACCCTTCTAACAATAGCATATCTTATAGGTGGAAATTCTCTGAATAGATTGAGCAGTCCACCATTTGCATATGTAACACAATGATAAAATATTTCCTTTTCAAGGAGGAATTAATCAAAACCATAGAAGTATAGGCCCAAATGTTGAGAAATAAAATGTACCCTGATAATTACACTCTTCCTTATGTGTTGAGGGTTTGTACAACAATGCAAAATTGTAATCTAGGTGAATTAATTCATAGGCACAGTTTGAAACTTGGTTTTTTGTTTGATGTTTTTGTGGGTAATACTTTGATTTCCAAGTACTCTGCATTAGGGATGTCAATGGGACGGGTTCGGGATAGGGTACCCTATCCCAAACCCATCCCATGAATAATTATTTTTTCACACCCGCTTCAGGGTGCTCCTCTTTGGAGTCGGGGTGGGTTTGGGCGTCCTGATATGCATATTTTTTAAGAAATATGATGCAAAATTTAATGAATTTATGATAAATTTTGTAAAAAAAATTAAATATAGACAAATACTTAAAAATGATAATAATAAAAATGTTGTTAAAGTTTAAAATTATCATAAAAAATGAAGAAAAAAAATTATAACTAATCAGATAATATTTATTTATATATTTATTAATAATCGGGACAGGTTTGGAACTTGGCAAGTTTTAAACTCTTTTCCTAAACCCGCCCCTAACCTGAGTAGTATGATCCCAAACCCGTCCCATTAGGGGTGAGACTGGGTGGGTTAAATTAACATCCTTCCTCTGTATTTGATAATATGGTTGCAGCGAGCCATGTTTTTAATGAAATTTCTTAGCAAAAGGTTGTCATTGTTTGCACCCAAATTGGACATTTGGTCCACGTCGGTGTTACTGGAGCCCACTACGAGTTATATTAGCATCTCACCCTGTCATGTCCAACCTGCTGCCTCATTTTGATATGGTATGTTTCAGTTCATTTGGCCAGGCATCTTAAATATCTAGAGTTAAAGTGTGAGCCAGGTAATGTAGTTGAATATCAACGAATGGAGGTGCCTGCTCTTGTCCCATCAACTCACAAGGGTATAGACTAAAAATATCGGGATGAGAAAAGTACTCAAGTGTCTAAAGTCAAAACACTAGAATG